>VZRU01005522.1:173965-188223 GCA_013398155.1 Pedionomus torquatus | reverse complement strand
GGAGAGGGGAGAGGAAGGGAGGAGAGGGGAGAGGAGGGGAGGAGAGGAGAGGATGGGTTTTTTTTGTGCTGGATCCAAGTTAGAGTTATAGTTACAGTGTCTCTTACAGCTGCCCTTGAGGATTTTTGGAAACAGCATGCAAGAAATAGAAAAAATGAGAGGAAACATCATTTAGAACCAACGGAGTTGCAAGAAGATTTGTCTGAGTGGTGCCTGGTACCTTCAGAACTGATTACAGGTAATGATTTTATGTGGATGTAGAGAACATGTTATCAAACTATGGGAAAAGGAAGATACCTTAAAGTGAAAAGGTTTTATCTATAGAAGCAATGCAAGCAAATGAAAAACACAAAGCATGAGAATTCAGATAAGCACTTAATCTGAAAAAAATCCCTAGAATTAGACCAGGAGACAAAGGTTCTGGATATCTGAGGTCCCTCCCACACCTTCTGAAGCCAAGCAAGATGTACATCAGGTCACTTTGGTCGTGGGACTTCAGATCTCACAAGTCCCTTAGCCTGAGTTTGACAGTGAACCAAATAAAATGAAAAATCACAGAAAACTTGCTGAAAGAAACAACCCAACACCCTCCCTGGCCAGTAATGTGCCACTTCTGTGGTGCTACAGGACAGATTGTACAGTCTTCAGGGCAGAAACTTCCCTGTGGTTTGTTCATTGTGAAGTTACTGAGAGCTGGAGGTGATATTGCAAGGAAAGTAATAATAAAAATCTCCCTTATATCAAGGAGAAAAACTTCAAGGGCAAGGACTTCCATAAGGAAGTGCAACTGAAGCTTCATAAAGAGTTACTGCAGATGAGACTTTAATTAAAAGGAGAATAAAGAAAAAAAAGCAGAAGGAAGCTAAACAAAGGAGAATGAAAAAGCAGAGAAGCCTGCTTGTTATTTTTTGATTGGTTGTTCAGTCGTTGTTTGGGGTTTTTTTAACAACTGTTTTTTATTGTTTATGAAGAAAATGCTTAAACAAGCATTAGTAGCCTTGTCAGTAATACTGTAACATTTGCCCTCAGTCCCTTTGTTGCACAGGGAACACGTCAGACTTTCACCACATTCAGCCCTGCCCTTTACTTCACAAATCACAGCTGCAGAATGGTACAACCAATCCACTAGAAATGAAACACTGAGGAAATGAAATTTCTCCAGTGGTGTTTCCCAGTATTCTCAGCTTAGGGTAATCTTTTCATTAATCTGGTACAGCAAAGAGATGAGCTGTAAAACCATGTTATTATTCCTGTAGGATTAAATAATAAAGATCACCAGTGACAGTTAAAGAATACAACATTTGTGCCTTTGTGGGTCCTAGTGCAAGTCTGTATCAACAGATTACTTTTCACAATATAAATGCCTGATATTAAAAAACTGAGTAAGAAGAGGTAGATGTGAGAGACAAAAACTCTGAAAACCTCAATATAAATTCACAAGCTGGTGTTTGAACCACAATGAAATGCCTCTTTCTGAATGAAATGCCTTTAGTCAAGTTATTTATTGCTATAAATATTTTACCTTGGTTAAGAACAATAAGCTTTATTTTTAAGGCATTTGTAGCAACCTTTAGGGTGGACAGTGGGAAGAAGTTGACTGCACTGAATGAAATGTTGTTGCTGAAGTCCAGACATGGGACACAAGTAGCTCCTGTAGCTCCTGTTCCTGATTGATCCAGCAGCTAGAAAACAATGCTAGAGGAATGAGCCAGTTTTTACCCATCAAGAACTTAATTCTATGTTTCTTTTGCACAGGTTAAAGAGATCGAGGAGCAAGAAAATGAGAAAGGAAGATAATTTTCTTCTCATGGGTGAGAACCAAAAGTCATTCTAATCAACTTTAGTTAAGGTCAAATTCAGACTGTCTCACAATGAAGTAACAGACATGGACAATCCAGAGATTTGGGCCCAGGCAAACCACAAGGTTCAACAAGAGCAGGTGCAGGATTCTGCACCTGGGCCAGAACAATACTCGCTATCAATATAGACTAGGGAATGAAGTATTAGAAAGCAGCCCTGAAGAAAGCGGCTTGCAGGGGGCTGATGAACAAGAAGCTGGACATGAGCAGGCAGTGAGCACTTGAAGACCAAAAGGACAGTCACATCCCAGGCTGCATTAAAAGATGGGTTGCTAGCAGATCCAGAGAGGTGATTCTGCCACTTTGCTTTGGTAACACCCCACCTGGAGTACTGCATGTCTGGAGCCCTCAATATAGGAAGGACACGGGATCTGATGGAGCAGGTCCAGAGGAGGGCCATGAAAATGATCAGCCTTCCAGTACCTGAAGGGGGCCTGCAGAAAAGCTGTGGAAACTCTGTTTACAAAGGCCTGCAGTGACATGATGAGGGGTAGTGGATTTAAGTTGGAGAAGAGTAGATTTAGATTGGATATTAGGAACAAGTTCTTTACTCTGAGGGTGGTGGAGCACTGGAACAGGTTGCCCAGGGAGGTGGTTGAGGCCCCTTCCCTGGAGATATTCAAGGTGAGGCTTGATGAGGCTCTGGGCAACCTGGTCTGGTTGGGGGTGTCCCTGTGACTGCGGGGAGGTTGGACTAGATGACCTTCGGATGTCTCTTCCTGACCATTCTATGATTGTGTGGTTCTATGCCAAAATTGTTCCTAAAGGGCAGTGGTTATGCATTAAGATCAAGATACTCAGAAACAGTCACTTGACTTAACTCTTGTCTTACTGAAGCCAAGGTTTCCAAAGCTCTCTTTAGGATTTTCACTACTGTTTGAAGTTTTATTTGGAAGGCACTGGGAGACAGAGTGGTCGTGGGTTACAACATAAATCCCCCAGGCTGTCTGAACACGTGTACCAAGGAGAAGACCAGAGTGAAGGTCCGGTGCATTTGAAAATCTGCTTGAATGCTTTCAGTGCCTTCTATGGAATATTTCCCTCCCTCATGGTATGACAGTAACTTGATAGCAGAAAAATCAATGTTTATTTGTGAGCGCGGTGTCATTTTGATATTGCATGAAAGCTTGCACAATGTTAGGCACTTCATTTCAAAATATTCATGTTTTGAACTGAAGTGTAGGTTAATATATAAGAAAACCACAGTAATAACTTGTCATATTCTTCTAGTTCTCAAAACACAAAGCTTGAATTCAGATAAATACAATAGAAGTTTGATCAAACATAAATGCAACTAATTAAGCCAATTAGAGAATTTCTCCCTCATCATTATTCTGATAACTGGCATATAGTAATGGATTTTATATAATAGAGAAAGTGATTTTGCAATTTATTTTTGCAGTAGAAAATCTGCCACAAGTCATCTGAATACTCAGGTGTAAGCTCAATCCATATCTCATATATTCTTTCGATATTATGGATCCTGTGTTTCCACAGAAGCATTATAAATATTATTTTCAAAATTTGGAAGTATATATCTATTAGTAAATTTCTTTACGAAGTATGTCTATGATAATATTTCTTATTATAGAGAACAATAATATCTCTTGACAAAGTTTAGGTTTCAAAATCCTGAACTTTTCAGACTTTTCTCCTATTTCTCCAACCTTATTTCACTGTGAGGCACATTTGCATTGATACTATTCCATAATTCCATCTTCAGTTTATTTTATATTTGAAATATACCATTATTGTTTTGAAGTTTATTTATTGAGTGAAGAGAGGAGAAACTGCAGAAAGAAAACAATGAAGATTAAGCAAACTGCTATATCCTACTTCTACCAGTGAATTATATTCTTGACCACCACCTCCTTTCTTTTCATATAAACTTACAAAAGTGGTCCTACCCACAGAATAGCACATTAGTGGAAAGCAGTTTCCAAGATATATTATTATTACTTTGTTATATTCATTTTCTCTCTTATACCAGATTATTGCTCTGAACAGAGGACTACTCAGAACACACTGTTTGCTCGCTGATTCCTTAGCCACAGGCAAAAGTGTCAACTTGTGTGCTAGATGTCCTGTGCTTCACATCAGTAATCTGTTCACAAAGTTGCTCCACTTGGAAGTGACACATCTGATTTACTTGACATTCCCTTTTGCAGCAGAACAAAATTTGGGGAAATATTGGAGGCAGAGCAGTAGTTGATGACAATGAAAATAAGGAAAAAAGGGCAATTTGAGACAACAGAAAGAGTTTAAAGTAAATTTACCCTGTTTGCAATTAACAGCAACCTGTGGAGCAAAACCTCACAAGTGCATGAAGTGATTACACTTTCATAGGTGAGAGTCACAGTAGAAACACTCCTTAGTGTATAAGTATGGTACCCAAAATTATTTCATACCATTGAAAATGTATTATAGATTAAAAGAATAAGGATGCTTCCCACCAGTCTATTCAAATAAGGTAGGCTACAGTATTTCTTATTCAAGTTGTTGAATTGTGTACAGTTAATTAAATTATCTGATCGAGTGAGTGTTTCTGCATGTTTTAAATATGATCAAGAAGCCAGCAAAACACAACATTGGTCTTCAAGTGACTTTTAGAGAAAGCCAATGGTAAAAATGGTAGGCATTGTTACAAGACCATGCTAGGCAACAGGGTACTCGTAAAGCCATGAGGCCTCTGGACCAGGCAGGTCCAGTCCACAGTTCTGAAAGCAGGAACAGCAACACAGAGAGTACAGGTAGCAGATACACCTGGAAATACATTTATAAAGGCACTTTGAAAGTATGAGTAATGCACCCTTGTGCAGTACTTCATGCTTAAAAATGGAGAAGCACAAAGTGCAGGACCCCACTCCTCATGTAGTGCTTCACAGTTTCCCTGCCACCTTGCTGAACATGTGCTCTCTGCCTGCAGTTGTGAATTTTTCTTCTCCAGGTTGCCTGGATTCTCCTCAAGCCCTTGCTCTGCCCTTCCTGATACTCACCAGGGACTGTAACCTCCATCACATCAACAACTCACCCCCTACCAGCACCCCTCCGTTCCTTCTGATGTTGCTGGATATGCACTACATCTAAAGCTCTTCCTGGCCCTTCTTTCTGTGATGCTATCTTCTCTTGTGTCTATTCCTCCTCCCTAGCACTACTTAAAGATTTCTTTTAGTTATCCCCCCCCTTTTCCCTCCTGAGGAACAGTCCTCGGTCCTTGACTGTTCTCACTTTATGACCTCTCTTTGGATGATATAATCTGCCTAATATCCTTCAAGAACTCTATTTAACCTTATACAAACCCACAGTTCTTTTAAACTATTCTGTTAACCACAAGTTAGACTCCTTTGATAAAATACAGTATTTCTTTCTTCTTGTCTTTAGTTTTCTGATCATCAGCTTGAGCTTGGCCAAAACTGAGCTGCTTTCCATCCCTTGCGAACTCCCATGATTTTCTCAGTGACTAAACACACTGGTATTTTATCATTCACTTGCTGTGAATCTTTTCTTTACGCTCCTATTTACCATCACATGAAAGTTCTCGTTTTGCACCTCCCTTATTTCATTCTATCAGTGAAGATTGCTTTGAAAGTCCAATTTTCCACTGATTCACAAACACCTGTATTCCCTCCTACTGCTTCTTGCACTCAAATTGCTGCCTTAGATTAAAGAGGAAAACATAGCAGATATATGGATCAAGATCTAGTTCAGTCACACAAAACAAGAACAAAAGCCCCAAGAAAACAACAAAGCCACCTGCAATGTGGCTGCGTGGGAAGCAGTAGGAGTGGGATATAAGGTTTATTTAATTCAAGTTTTCAAATGATTCAGAATGATGAGATTGCAACCCAGCTTTTTTATTGTCTTTTTAATAGCTGTGCCTACCTTCTCCCACTATCTGATGTGCCATGTCTTGTCTAGCTTCCAAATATTTTCCAACCACCACTGTGGTGGCTGTGTGACCAACTATTGATGAAGTGAACATTCTCAAAAGTGGGTCTTGAAGTTAAAGTTAAAACAAAGTCATCCTATTTGTGTCTGACTGACCTTTAAAATTGTGCTAATAATCAAATGTTCGCAGCTGGGAATAAGGTGTTACTGCTTCAGTTAACTTTATTTTGCATCCTTCCTGTTCATGTACATTTAAATTACTCCAAGGGCATTATAACTCAATGATCAGGATATTCTGAGTAAACACATTCAAATAAATAAGCATTTTCATTTGCATTAATACAGTCTCTGATTTTCTTGTAGACTGAAGCAACACACAGACACAAAAGGAAAGGCAGTCCCTTCTCCAAAGGGTTTATAATCTTAATGTAAGGCAAGATGCAGTAGTTGAAACAAACAAAAGGAGGCTCAAGAGGTAATGGGTAGCCAGAGGTCCTCAGCAGTCACACAGCCAGTTTTGGGAAGCTTGGTGATATACAGCAAATACAGGGCTTTTATGATGTTGCTATCAGAGACAAAAGCACAGGCCCAACACAGGTATTTTAGTTTATCCCTGCCCAACTCAGACTAAACAAGCAGTGTTTAAAGGTCATCATGCTATGTGAATCATAGGGAAAGATTTGAAGGAAGAACGCCTCCTGAAATTGAATAAAATACTGTACCTTTTACTGTTACTTCCATCCCTTTCTCCTCTTTCACTTTTTCTCACACTGACTTAGACATCCTCCTTCCTCTGAGATGGTCACATTTAACAGTTCCTCATAAGCAGAGGCTGTATCCATCTTTGTGGCTGCAGAGTCCTTCATTCGAAGGAGCCCTAAGCAAGGTGCAGATAGTGGTTACTAGGAAAACTATCATCACACCTCTTCTGCACAGCTATGCTGTTTGCTTTGCTTGCAAAGTGAAATGAAAAACAGAAAGACCAGCATTCAGAGAACTGAGATGTTTAAACTCCTTCCCATATATATGTCCTGTACACTGAAGGTGGCCTAAGCTGACAGAAAGGTTATATATGGGCATAACATTTAAATGGATAATAAAAACGGTCTACAAGACCTAGGTCCTTAAATCACTTAAAGAGTTTTAACACTCATATCTTGATCCCACAGGTCATGCATTAAAATCTTCATATGGTACCATTATACCTGTGTCACATAGACCTAATGGAGGCAGAAGAGTTCTCCTCCCCCACACTGCAGGGCGGGGGGCAGGAGAGAGTAGAGACAGACAAAGGCTGGCCCCACCAGCCCCATCTGCACCCTGAGACTTCCCTCCACAGCTAGGGATGGACAATGCACACCATGTACCGTGCGCGTCGTACCACACATTTGGCACTGTGCACCGCACATCACATGCTGCAAATTTGCAAGCTGCAGCACCTCACACCGCCCACTACTCACCAGCGCTACACACACCTCCCGCTCTGGAGCCACATGCTGACCATCTCCCCTCTCCATACCACCTACTTCAAAGGGTACAACCAAAAACAAGCCTACTTTAAGTCAGATGTTTCACAACATTTAACCACCTGACTTCACAAATCTCACTCATATTCACGTTATTTGTAATCTACTTTTTGTTTAAGAGGCTGGAAATAAATTCCTAGAAGTACACTAGGACCACTGCCACTTTTCCTCAGTGTGGGTAGAGCCATAAGCTTTCAGCAATAAGCTGCTGTCTCCCTATAAAAGTTCAAGAGCTTTTAAAGAGTTCTTGAACGCTGTAAAAACAACTAGATTTGCTGTTTCCACCTGATGGTTGTTATCTTAAGGGCTGCTGGGAACATCTATTTGGACCAAAGACTGAGCGCAGCCTTGCTGAGAATGGTGGATGGGAAGGTGGACATGAGCTGTCAACATGCACTCACAGCCCAGAAAGTCTATTGAATCATGAGCTGCATCAAAAGCAGTGTGGTCAGCAGGCCGAGGAAAGTGACTCCACCCCTCTGCTCTGCTCTCATGAGATCCCACTTGGAGTACTGCGTCCAAGCTCTGGAATCCTTAGCACAGGAAAAGACATGGACGTGTTGGAGTGTGTCAAGAGGAGGGCCACAAAAATTCCCAGAGAGCTGGAACAGTACTCCTGTGAGGAAAGGCTGGGGATTGTTTAGCCTGGAGAAGGCTGCAGGGAGACCTTGTTGTTGGCTTTCATTACTTGTAAGTGGCTTATAAGAAAGATGGAAACAGAGTTTTCAGGACATAGGTAGGGATAGGACAAGGGGTAATGGTTTCAGACTAAAAGGGGGTAGATTCAGACTAGATATGAGGAAGAAATATTTCATGATGAAGATGGTGGCATGCTGGAACATGTTGCCTGGAGAGGTGGTAGATGCCCCATCCCCGGAAACATCCAAGGTCAGCTTAGATGGGGCTCTGAGCAACCCAATCCAATTAAAAATGTCCCTGCTCATCAAAGTGAGGACCTTTGAAGGTCTCTTCCACCCCAAACTATTCCATGATTCTACATCGGGAAGTTAGCTCCATTCCTTTATCAGTTCCTACGTGATGCATTGTCACCATATTGAGGACGAAAAGCTGAACAGAGAAGAAGCCTTCACTAGTTATTTGCGAGCTACTTGAGGAGAAGCAATAGATACATCTCTGCCAATATTTAACATATACTACTTCACCAAGTCAGTGTATTGCAGGGCAATAGAACTATATACCTCAGTAAATTAGTTTTTAAGACAGAAAATGTGGAAGAATTTTTAATATTAATAAAAAAATAATGTAGCTTGACATGACTATTATACAACTATTACACCAATATGAAAGTGTTGCTCTCCTTTTACATCACTAATCTGGAGGAAAGAACATGTAGTCTGTAGAGAGGGAGTGGAGAATTGGTCTTTCAGAGGGTAATTGATTCTGAGTGATTTGGGGGGGAGTAATCCAAATACACACCTACGTTCTGTAAATTAGTGCTGTCATTAAGTAAAGGGTAAAATTTACTGCTAACTATATTCACAGTGAAGGTATGCAATAAACATTGGGATACAGATAAATCTCTAGCACTTAACAGATGAACTGAACTGCAAACTGGAAGGGGTTTCTGTTCTTCTTCAACTGCCTGAATGTTTTTGAAATTTCTTTATATGTATTGTGTTGCTTTGGTGCTTATAGAAATGTAGTCTTCCTTCTAGCTTGCCCTTATCAAACCAACTTTTTTATGGAAGTCTGTTTAATGGCAGGCAGACATAATTCCAATCCTTTAAGGTCATGCTGCTCTCTTCAAAGGTTAAGGAATATACTAGAGTTAGTCTGGCTTTTCGAGGTAGCCACATTATGGCTTTTAAAGAAAGACTTGTAATGGGCAACATGTTCCTATGGAAATACATTGTACTATTCAAAAATCATAGTCATCAAGGAGTTTACTCCCAGAGATAATTTATCAAACATCGCCTATCCCTATTTACTGGTAGTTTTAAAAAGGGTGTTCTTTCACATATGTATAACAACTGACATGTAGTAAACACACTAATACTAACCAGCCAGCAATTAAGAGCTTCACAGAACACACCTGGGTTTCCTGAAATCTGAAAAAACATAAAATGGAGTGCAACCAGGGATTAAAGCTCTTGGTAAGAACAAAACCAAACCCAGTGATCCCTGAAGCAAAAATCTGAGTGTCTGGAGATGTCTGCCCTGGAGCGAGCATTGCTGGCACTTGTCACACCCTTGGGGAAGTGGCTTCTTGAATCATGGTCTTTGCTAATAATGTGAAGTTTTAAAAGCATTTCCTATGTTTGTTTGTTTGCTTGGTTGGTTTTGCATTTTTTTTTGGGGGGTTGGGTTGGGTTTTTTTTTTTAAGTTATAACACCCTCACGTTTAGGCTTATTCCTCTCTGTATAATTCTTTACACTGGCGTACAGGGCTCAAGCAGGAAATAGAAATTCCAGGTCAAATATTAAGGGATTTGAGTAATTTCTTTCCAGACATGAAAAACACCTAATGCAATTTTATCTAGAGTTGCTTGTAAGATATCACAATCTGCTGTAATAAGATGTGATTAAAAAAGTGATCTTCCAGGATTTCAAGTTTAATTGGTCTGGAAGACTCGAAGTGATGCCTATTAGCAGTTCTAGAAAATGTGTAAGCTAAAACATACTGATGGAGAAGAAAAGATCTCTTTGTATTTAAATCTAAATCATGTCAAAGGGGATTTTTCCATTTTGTCTTAGTTTATATTTCTAGGCAATGTTCTCCTGAAGCCCAAAGATGAACACATTACATTCAATCAGACTAGAGGCCACAAATTTACAGATCTTTTCTAATATCTTTATCATAAAAAAAATCTACTAGTTTAAGATCAGCTTTGAAAAACAGCAATCATTCTCTTTAGGATGTTGTGATTTCAGAAAGAAGCAGATCTCCACAAGTCTCTGGATCTTCTCTTCATGGAAGTTTCCAGGGTATTTATGCAGGAATAAGGATTAAACCTGGTGTATTAAATGTTTTCCTCAGTGAACTGGAGGTAAATGTAGAATTACAATGACCTAAAATTTGTGGGAGGCAAAATAACTGGAGCGTTAAATAAAACTGTGGACAGAACAGTCAAAGAAAGAGCCATATTACCTTTAGTTGTTCCTTATATGCAAGTGAAGGACTATCAGGTAGGAGCAAGAGGATAATCCCAACTGGGGCTCTGGTGTTACTGGGGCTGTGTGAAAGTCTGGTTGCACCCATCTGAGAAGAGCATTGGCAAACTGGATATTGAAAGTGGTCCATAAAATTCTCAGTGGAAATATTGTAGAGTGAAAAACGTCAAGAGCTTAACCCATTTATCTTACCAAAATTATTTGTGAAAAATAACTTTGTTTTAATGTATAAATGTCTACAGGGGAGAAAATACAGACTTTTATAGGTCCCTTATCCTCCCAGAGAAAGGCACAGTAAAAAAGATATGATTATGCTGAAATTAATTGAATTTAACTTACTCTGATTTTAATAGTGAGGATGGTTAGCAGCAGAGGAGAATGGCTCCAGATTCTTGCTGCTTAATTTTTCAGAGAAGGAGTTTGACCCAAGGCTGCCCACACGTCCTTGGAGCTTGGACAAAGCTGGTCCACAACTCCAGGGAGGGCTGAATGCATCAGGGTCAGGTGCTGAGGAGACTGTTGGAAATTCGTCAAGTCTTACCTGACTACCCCCAGCTCTGAAAAAGGCTATCTCTTGCCTTTGTATCACAATTTTAAAGCTGTATGATGGATAATAATATTCCTTATTTAAACAACGCTGTGCAAAATTGTCTCCAAAATGGTGAAATAATTCAATATTCCAGAAGGAATTTTCTCAAACTGGACTCAGCTTGCTCCATCATGGCTCACAAATCTTCTTTTACTCCAATCTGCACCAATATGTTATTTGTTCTTGAAGAAAATTGAAACTGAATGTTGTATAAAAAGCATTATAACCTATTCTTTCTTCATAATTGTTATTATTGCTATTTTGATGGTATTTGAATTTTTTTTACTGTCCTTTGTTAAATTCTCACAACCTGCTCAGTATTATAGAAGATGCGGTAGACAACTCCTGCCCCTGAGTGCATATAATTTCAGCCTCTGATCTGACAATTTAAAATGCATGGCTGGAATTCACATTAAAGTTAATGGTGCTCTGCTTGAGCACAGTGGTCTGCCTGAGGATTATAAATTGCAGGATTGGGACCACAAGTATTTACATGTGGATATAAGATTCCTCTTAGTTTCTTAAAGCCAAAGCTTATGGCCAGAGCAGAGAGTATGATTTCCTTACCATGGAAAGATGCAAGAACTGTTCTGAAAGCAGGTCTACAGCTTTGTGGACTTGTGGTGGGTGGAAACCTTTCTCTGGCCCAAATTTCGCCACCCAAAAATCGTCACCCAAAAATTTCGTCAGAGGCTCCTTCAGCCCAGCAGCCTGCCAATAAAATGACTGCCAGTGTTGGCTTTGCCATGCACAGGGGCTCTGCAAAACACCCATGGCTCTAGGGAAGAGCTGGGAGGTGCTGCCAAGATGAACTTGGCAGGTCTGTCATCCCTCAGATGGGGATGGGACAGGCCAGTAGCATGTGCTGCAGGGCTGGGAGCTTGGTTCCTTCACCAGCCCACCACCTGACAGGGACACCTGCCTCTCAGGAAGACATCTGCATCACTCCAGATCTCCTGACAGGAGCTGCTAGGAACACTGAATTTGGCTCTTGGGTCACCAAATATCCACCTCAAGGTGTTTTGAAGAAAGCTATTTATGTTCAGCAAATTGATGTTTCTTGAGGAAATTGTGTTCATCAGAAAAAAATTCTCCTTGGATCTTTAATTACTTATATCTGTCTGAGTCTTATTTACTTGTGTACTTAAAATAGAAAAACGCATAAATATAAAATAATATAGCCAGCGGAAACGAATTCCCTGTTGCGTTTTTGTTTCACTAATTAAAGAAGGAGATACGGATGCAGCTGAGGACAAGGAAGGTTGTGGAAGTGATTTGCACGCCAGGCATTTGGGAAGGGCACCGTTGCTATGCAGTGCTGTGAATCTGAACAGAGTGCACAGTATCCACCACCAAGCCCATGCTTCTATATTTAGAGGAGCATGGCAAAACCCACTGTTGATAAGATGTCAAGCAGAAATGGCAATTTTCATCAGTATATTATTTTCTCCCCCTTTACACCGATTTTTCAGAAGAAAACAGCCAGCTAAACTCTAGCTGTTATTAGCAAAACCAGCAGCAACCCAAGTGGAAGTAATTTCACTGTTGACTGCATTACAGTTTATACGACTGCATTACAGTTTATACAACTGATTTTGTTCCAGGTTCGGGAGAGAGCAAAGGTATTATGTCTGTGTTGTCCTTGACCTTTGCCAGGCCCAGCCCAGTCAGTGTGATGCAGAAATAATATTTCTCTCTCTGATATGGCAAATGGTTATTTCTCCCTTTTCTCCTTTCAGGTTACCTATGAATTTTCAGGTGAGTTCCAGAAGCTTAATGGAACTGAGCTGCTTCTTGTTAACTGGGCTGTCAGTGGCCCCATCCTATTTTACTTCCAATGCGAGCCTGCCTTCCTCCTCTCTGTCCCTTGACTGAGTTTCAGTTTCCAATTTGCTTTTCTTGTGTGCTACCCTCTTGGACCAGAATATATCCTCCAAAGTCATTGGGGCACTTCTGTTAGAACATAAGATCATGGAAGTAACAGCTGGAGAAGAGCACATTGCCTTCTTAAATGTGAGAAGGTGAGTATAGCACTGGGTCAGGTGTTGCCCTCAATTACACTGGTACAGATCCAGGGGAAATTTGTTTTCTTCAACAACATTAATCCTGTTAACTGAAAGTCAAGAGCAGTGTCTGCACATTTTCCTTCCTACCCCTTCCCCACTTCAGTTTATAAATTATTCCTATCATGAAGGATCTGGGGATATTCTATATAGCAGAAGGTTTATAAATATTAATGTTATCATATCCTGCACGATGTGAGACACAAGACAGGTGGTCTGTTTAGAAAGAGATCATTTATCCTCTGTGGGCATGGCCAATCCAAGACAGCTTGAATTTATGAGGTGCAGAGATATCAGGGAAAAGGAGGACTAGGTATTCACTTGTTCCTGAAGATCTAAAACTGTCCTGCCGCAACAAAGGATGTGATCTCCCAGGTTAGGCTTGCACTTTCTGCAGGAAAATATCTTCTCCAGAATTTTTAAAGATGGAAGATGTGCTTTACTTCTCACACCACTTCTTCACCTTCCCTCTTTGGGTCTTTCCTGCTATTTTCCACTTCTAATCTTTGCTTCTCCTCCCATTATCACTCTTCTCCCTGTTCTAGTTTACCCGGGGGCTTTCTAAACCCACATTGCTCACAGAAGAAGGCCCATTTCCTGTATGTGTTTTCAGGTTGTGAAGAGGAGAAATTTAGCTTAGATACTTGTGTAATTACTTCACCTTTTTAGGAAGCACAGCTTGGAAAAATTGCTCTAATTTGTGTAATTTTTCTGGAATCATGCTAGCACAAAATTTAGGTAATTGTAATATGCTTTTAAACTAAAAAGCTACCACGCTGGATGCTTCTTTAACAATTTCTGTTTGTAGTTGGATAATTACCATTATCTTTATGCTCTCCTCAATTCTGCAGCATTTTTGTGAATTTATACAGTGAAATTTCTATGGTAGCTTTATTTAAATGTCAAAGTAACCAAAGGGTTCTGACTGGATGCTCTGTGCCTGCCTGGGACTGCCAGTGGGTTTCTCACCACCTGAACTGCTTCCCCATGGGATCTGCCTCCCAAGTGGTTGCAACTTGCAACAAAGACTTAGCCGTGTGTCGGTGCTGTAAAGAGCACTGAATGTGCATCTATAATTGATGCTTGCACGCTTCAGCAGAGCTGGTTCTGAATGAACAGAGTGGAAAGTTAGCAACTGTCCCATGTAAAACAACCACAGCCACAAAGCTGCTGGAACCTTGTCCCACAGCTTTAGTTGGGG
>VZRU01005522.1:149311-173890 GCA_013398155.1 Pedionomus torquatus | reverse complement strand
TGCCTCCCCCCCCCCCCCGCCCCCTCCCCTGCCAAAGGAAAGTTCTTGTCTTAATCTATATGTATTTTTTGCCATATTTTGTCTTTTCCCACATTACTAGCACACACAAGCAATTTCTGCTTGGGTAAATACTAAAACTCTCTATGTTGGAGTGAAGACAAAGCTTAGTATTCCTTGGGAGGCCAGGGTCTCCCCAAACCCTGCATGATGAGTCACCTCACAGATCATCCAAATATAGAGCAGAACTTCTCTCTCTAGATGTCATGCTGGTTCAGCTGTGTTTTCCCTGAAGTTAAAACTGACATGCTTTAGTACCTGTATTTATCTCCAGCTTTACACATTTAAGCCAGGTGGAACTTAAGCATTCAGTTTTGGGGTAAAACCTCTCCTGAAGCCATCTTAAATCACCCTTTCACTTCCTGACTGTTTCCCTAATGATGGTGATGCTGAAGGGAAGTGGGGGTTTCTGTGCAGGAGGGTCCCACTGGAGGATCAGCAGGATGTTACTTGGCTCCTCTGGCCTTTCTGAAATGGCTGCAGAAGACCCATGTCTGCATGGCTGGTGGTGGTTATATGGGACATCTGTTGGTTTGGGAGGACCGCTGTGGCCACTCTCAGTGAACAGGCACAGGCATATGCAGGTTCACTGCTACATTGTTAGTGCACTGGGAGCAGCAGTCATCCCTGTATAAAACCTGCAGAATTACACTCGGAAAAATGACCCACCCTAGAACATCGGGAACACTACAGTGTGTTTTACTCCAAATAATTAGGTATGTATTCAGGCAAGAGCTTTGCAGAAACATACAACTGGCAGTTGCACAGTGTTTTCTGAAGCATCAGGATTCCAGGCACAGCTGTGAGACTGGTGGGGCTCTTTACAGTGGCCAGGCAGTAGACAGCAAAAATATGTGGCACATGTCAGGAGAGAAAATAAATTTGATTTAAAGATCCTTTTGTTTTTAAAGAACAAAGATACTCTGAAAATATTTTAAAGCTAGTATCTTAAATGTGTCAGAGTTCAGTATTTAATTTATTCAGTATTTAATTAATTCAGTATTCAGTTTAAATTCAGTAAGACAATTCATGAAAATAAGAGCACTAAATAAATTTATACAGTACTTTAGGAATTAAAGAAAATGTCTCTATGTTTCTATCCATTTGAAAAGTACTCTGAAAATATTGAGAAATTTAGTACATCAGATAACTTCATCTCTCTTGCATAAAATGCAGCTGCTTTGTTGGCTCTGTACATATTTATGTCTAACGTTGCGTTTTAAATATAAACTGATGTGATAGGACTTTTTTTTTTTCCCTTCCTGTTTGCTTTGAACTAATAAAACAAATGTTAGCTTGTTATTAGAAATCAGAGAGTTTTTTAGAGAAAATCATTCTGTGAATAAGTGAGTAACAAAGCCGTTTACAGCTTTGGTCTCATTCACACCATGGATTAACTGTTCAATAATTCTGTCATCATGGAATCCACTTGGGCATCAGTCTATTTTTCAGTTACTTATCTGAAAGATAGGCATAAAAATAGTTACTAACCAAACTGGTTCTTTTTGTTTCCTTGTAAGATAAAAAATAATTTACAATGTTAACCTTGGGAAAAAAAAAATAATAAAAATTTGTATCTCCATGCTCAGGCAATCGCCACAGCTATGCCTCAAAACAACTCAGGTAGAACATTTTAGAGTTAGCAGTCTTGGGACACGTGCAAAGACAGCATTTAAGAATGCCAATTTTCTGTAATTCCCAACTGTTTTACATAGAAGAACAGAATGTTTTAAAGTAAACATTGCAAAACAGCTCCACTGATCTACTGCTTAAAAACAAGTCAAAATCCAACAAACTATCAGAAGAAAATCACTGCAAAACATTGGAGTGGTTTTCCTCCATACACATCCAGAAAAGGGTGGTCTGGGCAACACAAAGTAAAAGATAAAGTGCGTACCAATTTAAAACTCAATAGTCTGGATATTTACCAGGTAGGTTCTGTCTTAATATTTCTCAAAGCATTTTGAAATCCCGTATTTTTCTCTCCCATTATCTGAACTGTTTCATTGTACCTTTACAAAAGAACGAGGATATATGATTGCTGCTTCTGCAATTCCCCTGGAAGTATTTGGGAGAGCACATGCAGCATTTGGCTCTCCAAGATTGCAGTTAAATCCCAGGGTTTCTTGTCAGGTCAAGAATTGTGTTTGAGGAAACTTCAAGAGCTCAGCATCTTTGGACTGATTGTCCACAGCAGGGCTAAAACCCCAGGGAAGATTTCAGATTTCTGTGGACAGATGAGATAGTTTAGTCTCTATAACAGTGATTAAGATTGGCAAGGCTCCACTTTAGGGAAGCCACCAGTGATGTTGTTTTTCATCACCACCAGCAGACATATCACTCTTCATACTGGCTCAGGCGAGCTAAAAAGAATAGAAAATAGGGTTGCAGGAGAGAGGTTGCTCTGAGAGAGAGAGAAAACGAGATATAATTGGCAGATGCTGGGTGGGAAGTGGGAGCCTTGGTACCAGTCATGTGGGAAATTTGGAGGAAGGGAAGCTCCTCTTTTCTTCTTACTTCTTCCTAGGGCTTTAGAGGGACTTTGTTTTAGGAAAGGGTGTGTTGCCATGTCCTGTCCTCCTGCTGCTGCTGCAGAGCAGGAGGTCAGGACGAGTAATGATGCCAGAATGATGCAGTGACACTACCAGGAGTATCCAGAGGGGACCCAACCTGAGCAGCAGGGTCAAGCCCCTCCATGGTGCTTTGTAATGGGTGGTCACGACTCCGTATGTGTCTTGTCTCTGCGTCCGCAACTCAAAACAAAAGGTCTGTACCTGTATTGTATAAGTATAGAGTTAAGTCTGTGGAGCTGAATGGATTTCTTCTTCACTTAACCTACTCCCACAGAACACAGAGTTTGACCCCAGATAAACTGGCAAAAAAGCCACAGGCTCAGTGATGGATTGTAAAATTCCACCGTTCCACATGGGATGTGACCTTCTTATTAATTACAAAATGCTCTGGCTGATTAATTTGATTCCATAGTTTAAATATCTTCTCTGTGAAACAGAATTTGGGTGGGAAAAGATGAGAGTAAAGAGGGAGATTTTGTTCTTTGCAGCAGTCCCATCTGTTCTGGATGTGTTCTGTGCTTTATTTCTAATTGCACAAGGGAAGCCCACCTGGGAAGTGACATTTGTAGAGTCAGCCCAGCCCAGGATGTCAGACTTTTTAAACTGCAAAATAAAAAATATAAAACATTACCAAGGAAGTTTAATGGACCCCGAAGAGGTATTTCTATTTTAATCTATGTAAAATAGTTCATCTTTTCCCTAGACAATCTACATTTTTTACAATTCTCAGACAAGCAAAGAATCATGTCTGTAGTTTTGCCATCTTATTATCATCAGGCAGAAATAATCCGCACAATCCTCAAAAACATACCAGTGAAAAAGTTATTGCTCTTCCTTGCATCACAATGGTTTTATGCCAGGTAACTCTGCTGATGTTGATACTGAGACACATTGCTGTATGACTAACTTTGTATACTTATTACAAAAACAGCTTAACAAGTACCATATGGTCTAGGGTGTGGAAGCACAGTGAACATTTCAAGAGACTATGAAAAAACACATCTAAACTCTGGTTTCCGGCTAGGAAGTAATGAGGAAATGCTGAAATGGCCCAACCTGGCACTGGATCCGAAGGGGCCTGTCACTAGCCAGGCCGTTCCTAGGTTCCACAGCCTTGTTCTCCTTTCCCAGGATTTATTCAGTCACTCAAACCCTTCAGGATGCGGGAGAGTACCCCAAGTTGTTCAAATTGTGCAAAAACTCCTGCTGAATTTTCTTATGCATTCCCTTGTGCAGCTACAGTATCTTTTATCAGTATCTATCCTTCCAGGCTATGGGTAGGAGGAATTAGAAACAAAACTGAGCATTCTTGTGTGGCTCACATTTGCACAGATCCTCACACAAACACCCTTCCATCCCTGTGCACATGGATAGCCTCAGTGGCATAAATGGGATAACGTATGTAATGGCTGGCAGGTATTATACATGTATAGGACTGCAGGAAGAGAGTGAGAGAGAGGAACTTTTTCAGCC
Organism: Pedionomus torquatus; assembly: GCA_013398155.1. Taxonomy (NCBI): domain Eukaryota; kingdom Metazoa; phylum Chordata; class Aves; order Charadriiformes; family Pedionomidae; genus Pedionomus; species Pedionomus torquatus. Next base: position 169,787 of record VZRU01005522.1, on the reverse strand, counting down.
AAGAATCTTCTAAAGTTAAAAAAACAAAAACAAAAAAAACCACAACAACCCACAGCTCAGCTCAATCCATTGGGGTCTGTCTGTGCATACATATATTTGCAGAGAGCTCTCGTAATTACAGTAATTATGTTACAGCCCTAAAAACTTGGTGCTAGCTGCATCACTCTATGTCATTAATTGCTAACTTCCTAACAGTCTTCTCCATTCCATGCAAATTTTCAACTTCATCTTTACATTGCCTGCTAAGGCAAGGTACATTGAAAAATTAATGAAAAACCCTGAGCCGTATTGTTAAATTAGCAGCATTAACTCTTCTGCATAAAGGCTGGTGAAGCAAAACTCTGCATCTGATCTTAGAAATGCCAGGAGAAGCTACAAAGACTGGAGTTTGATATATAAAAGTGTCTTCACACTGATAATACATAAACTTGCAAATACTGGAAACTATTTGGGCCTTACACGGTCATGGGATTGTAAATACATACGTAGTGAGTCTGCCCAGGAGAAAGAGGGAGAAGGTCTCATTTTAAAATTATCTTAACCTCAAGCTTTCCTAGGATCTTCCTAGCATCTTCAAGGAGAGTGCAACTCCCTTTTCAGGAAATAAATTTTAATTTTTGACATCTGTCATCTTCTGAATAAAAATATACACTATATTTAGGGCAAAGCTCTATTCTCATTTAGCAACATCAATCCAGAATAACCCAACAAAGTGATGTAACTGGCTTGATACTGGTAACAGAGAATAGAACTTGGTCTGTGAGATGTATTATGCATGTGTCTGTGTTTCTTGCTCCTAAGAGGCAGAGGCACCTGGGATAACCTAACTAAAGTTATCCCACTGGATTTCCCGTGGCATGACTGGGCTCTGACTGTGGCCCCATACACTGGAAGCGTCACTGTTCTGCACCCTTACCCGTCACAACAAGTGTCAGGAGATCCTGCTTCAGTAGCTGCAGGCTGTGCTGAGCATGAAAAGTGAAGACAGCAGAAGACACTTTGAATAGATCCCTTTAGACAACAGAATATATTGAGACACATAACTGCAGCTGCAAATGTGACCTCAGAAGTATTCTGCAAACAAAGGATGGATTATTTTCAGGAAATTTCTCCTCAGCCTAAGGACTCAAAAAGGATAAGTTGCTGATTTGCCTGCTTAAGGCTCCTTTGGTAGCTAGGAAACAATTGCTACCTTATCTATATCATGTTATGTCATGCTTAGGAGAGATTGCTAACTACTTAATGAATTGCTTAGTACAAACCTTAGTCAAAGGTGTTTGATCTGTGGTCAGAGCAACTGTTTGCATATGACAATACTGAAGCAGCCATGAACACCATGGGTGAGAGGTGAAAATACCAACCCATCCCAAAGCGTGCAAGGTTTGCAATGCTGTATACAAAAGGAGTAACTTGTTAAGTGAAGCACCAGCCTCTTTCATTTGTATTAAGTGGGTAGTAAGTCTAAGAAACCACTTGCACACTGACTTTCCTGTTCTCAGCCATTGAGGAAAAACCTCCTTGAGTTCCAGCCTGGAGAGAAGTGTGTTAGCTGCTCATCTGCTTGGCCTTCTGTATGTTAAGGAAGGTCCATTTCATAGTTCTCATTCTTTGGCCTCCAGTGTTGCTCTTTAGCCAAGAGCAACAGAGACAAGACATCTCAGAGGGGAGCTCTGTGCTAGTTAAAGAGCCATGACAATCAGTTGTCTCTAGTCCGTGAGTCAGAGCAGCAGAGTCTGTTTTGTAGTCTAGCTCCAGTATGGATCATTTACTCTCAGAAGTGACCGTCTTTTTGGTTCCTTCTATTTTGCCTTGACTTTCCTCAGATGCACAGCTTTCAGAGGAGTGCACAGTGAAGCAGCTCCTTTCTCCATTACTACTGATTTGCACCTGGCTCCTTCAAGAGTTTTGTACTCTCTCCTTCCTCAGGTAAGCGCTGAGTTCTCCAAGGCACACAATGTCAGCAAAGGGCAGATGACATCTGTTAATACAATTCCCACAAACACGTCAAACAACTTGCTTCTCATTTAAATTGCGCAGAAGTCTGAACTATAAGCTGCATGAGCTGGAGAAGAACATGGCCCTTAGCATCTGTGAAAAGAAATTGGATTAAGGTTCTTCTATCTCTTGCAGGTGTTCAGCAATATTTTTGTCAGGTAGTAAGTAAATTGAAAAGAAATATCTTTTGGGAAATAGAAAAATGAAATACTAGTGTTGGCTAGTGTCATCTTACAGGGTTAAGTCACTAGGTGATATGCTGAGATGAGATGAAATGATACTAAAGATACTGAGACTGCTTGCAACGGCGGATTAAGGGCATTCAGATTCTGGTCTCTGTGGAGGGGGAGAATGGACACAGAAAGTAAAAAGGACATACATGTGCATACAGACAACATTGTGAACTGATGTTACCTATTTCCAAATGTTTCAGACAAATTAAAACTCATGCTTATTATTCCTGGAGTGTGATAGAAAACTAGTTTAGGAAAATCTGTAGGCATTCAAGCTTTTAAAGTCTTTGTGGAAGTGATATGAGCATTGGGAATTGCAGGGACTTAATTTCAGTAAGGATGTGTAGGAAGAACAATTGGCTTTCTAGAAAACCTAACAGAGTTCCTTTTGTCAGAGGCAGTGGGGAAGTTGTGTAAGTCAGAGTTTAGAAACTTCCTTAGAGGATGCAGCTGATACCTTGGTCAAACGCCCTGTATCCACCATTATAAATGTAGGCCTCTCTCACAGAAATCTTGATATTCTTTTGATCTTATTTTCTGGCTGGGATTAGATCAAGCAGCTGAGACTACAGCTTCCTCTGTTGCCAGTAAGTGGGGCTGAGTGTGACCTTTCCTGTCTAATAAGGACCTATGATCCTTCTCAAGACGATTACAGTTCACTGCAGGTGGCATTTATTTTAATGACCAAAGAGGAGAGGCAGCAGGTATGTCTCACACTGGGCTATATCTGCAGAGGGAGGACGTTTCATAGACTGACAGGCCCTTGAGAATTATTTCAGAAGATATGTGAATAGTTACCTAGATTTCATTTGCATTGTTGCATCATGCACCCAGTATTTCTCTGACAGACTAGCAGGGCATGGACTAAATGGGGAAAGTTCTTTCCAGCCCCAGGATGGCTTCTGCAAGCTACAGGCCTGGCAGTGCAGCAAGACTAGTGTGTATGTAGCTGTTGCTGCTTCCCTCTGTGGCAGGAAAGTCCCGCTTACAGTGCTTTCAGTCAGGAGGCTTTACATCTACAAAGTGATTTGGGAAAAAAAAAAACAACAAACAAAACAACAAAGAGAGTGTAATCCCTCCCAAACCCTATTTCCTTGCTGTGAATTGAATGCTTCTTTTTTAAATATACCACGTCATTAAAAAATTGAGCTTCTTTCTTCAATACAGAAGTAAGGCAACTGCACTTGATTTGGCAAATATGAATGCCTCAAGCTGCAGTTTCTCTTTCACCAGCTCTCAGCAAGTGGCCGTTTAGTTTTAATTGCTCCTCACAGTGCAGCCCAATTAAGAATGGCATTAGCAGAGCAAGAACTATTTGTTAATCCATGAAAGGTATGAGAGATGGTTCTTGTTTTGCCTGAGGTTTCAATTCATATATTTGGGTGAATATCTAACCAGCTGGAACGTTGTCCAAGCAATACATGAGTATTATCTAGCTAAAATAGAGCAAAACTTTATAAAACATTTAATATATTTGGAAAGAGACATGTTGCTGAACTGACAGAGCCAAACTATGGAGTGACAACATTGACATCTGACTTCAGAGATATTTCTGAGGTTGCTTGGCCTGGAGCTGACGAGGAGGAAGTTGACAGTTTATGGCCCAGCCACTTCAGGTGGCTTGTGTAGACAAAATGGAGAGTTCCTTGCTACTAGAAGAATATTTTGCCCAAGACAGGAATACAAAGTAAGATGTGGGAGTCCTGTGGTCCTTTCTTCTATGCTTGGAATGAGCTGTTGAGAAGCCATACCTATCATTCTAGCCATTTCCCATCATTTCTGACAGTTGCAGCACAGCTCCATTGGAGTGCATTCATGTTGTATTTTGCTCTGCATGGCCTATTTCTGCTCAATTTTTTTTTGTTTGTTTGTTTTAAATTAATAAATGCATTGCTTATGTCCTTTTACATAAGTGGGATACTTGGAGGGCACATTTTTTCTTAGAAATGTTAAGCTCTTATGTGCCATCTGGTCTAAGGTCACCATATTTTTAATAGCAGAAAAAGGGGACAACAAAGTGAGCAAGTAGAAAAGGGCAAAGAGCTGGATGCAGCTTATTGCACAGTGTGGAGAAGTGCATGTGTGCTATGGAAGCCTGCAATCGCTTTGATGGCTCTGGACAAGTATTAAGCATGGCCTTTACCACAGAAAACTCAGTCCACTCTCCCTTGACTGAAGGCAGATGATACACACACAAGGGCTGAGCAAGGAGAGACTCTGCCTTTGAAAGAAGAATCTTTATATAGTGACCAAATTTAGGAAAATCCACCTGAAAAGAATCAATGCAGAAGTGTCTCCCGTTACCTGATTACAAGGCAGCCTTACCCACTGAATTTTATTAAACTTTCCAGATGTCAGTCATTCTGGGACTCAGACAGAAGTCACATTTTCTTGTTACTTGGCTAATGAACACAGACTCTTTATCCCGAAAAGAAAACTCTTTGATTACACTAACTCATTATTCTTAAGAAATGAGATTGGGGTTTACCAGCACCTTCCCAAACAAGAGTTTTCATAATGTTTCTTATGTGTGACCTTACTTTTTTTCACCCTGTTTTCTTTCTATCTGAGGGCTTCATTTCTAGAGAGGGCACATGGAGATCCAACAGGTGGGTTGCAGATTCTTGTGAGAATTGATCTCTTGGTCTTCTCTCACTCTCTTCATGTGTGAAGCATTCAGAGAAAATTATTTCTCAAAGAGCTTTTGTTTACTGTCTAACACTTAGATGGATCTGAAGTTCAGTGTTACAGGAGAAAATACATTGTATTCTTGTTCTGCACTGATACTAATGGACCCGCTTCTCTTAGGGAGGTCATTAAATGACAAATCACTTTCAGACAGGCAGTCAATAGAAACTTTCACTCTTGTTAAAGTGAAATTCTGGGTGTCTTTCCTACACTTGGATTCAAATTTCTTTACCGTTCTCTTTGGTGCTAGAGCCCTTTGCACTGATGCTCTGGCCCAGGGTGCTACACTGTCACTTATAGGTGACCAAGGGCCTTTCCACACCTGGAGACAGACTGATGGTTTTGCTGCTAGACCTCACGACATCAGAGGGCTGATGCAAAGCTCTTTATTTTCTTTCCTTACTCTTCTCCCTTTCTTAATTTTCCAGGGTATTTCCAATCCATTGATGTGCAGGTCTATAAAAAGAGAATAGGTACATTATTAGTTGACAGCTTCATGGTTATTAGGAGATTTCCAAAGCTGAATTTAATTCAATATTCACATGATAATCAACAATAGATTTGAAATGATTCAATAGGTACAAAATTATCACGCCACAATGCACACTGCAGTCCCTTTGAGCATCTTCTCCTTGTAATCTGCTTTGTGAGAGATTAGTAAATGTATCAGTCTAGAACCCTATTCTGGAGCGGCATAAATCACTGGAAGCAGCAGGTGAAACAGTGGCACAAGTACACTTCACAGAGTGAATACAAACAGATTTTGGTATTGATTCCATTGTGGTCAGGACTTCATGCCTGGTCTCGGGAGGAACTGCTTGCTGATTTACCTGAGGTGAGAAACTGGCACTGAGCAGAGCCATGGGATACCTGCCGCTTGGTCTGCCTGCATGTTTCCTCATGCTGGCTAGGGACAACTGCTGTTCTCCATCTCCAAACCAAAATGACAGCAGTTTGCTACATTGCTTTTTCTGTTCACAGACCTGTTGCTGTTTAGCTGACAGTGTTGCAAGCACACCAAAGTATGGGGATAGAGCTACCTGCTCAGAATAAAGTGACTCACTGGTTGTGTTGGTTAAGAGACATTTTTATGCCTTTTGTAACTGAAAAGTTTATTGTACTGCTTATAAAAAGCAATGTTTAATAATTTTTAAGTGGAGCATTTTTCAATTAAAATGCTTGCAATGTGATGACATTAGTTTTTTCTTGACTTAGTATCTCACTGTGCCTTTACTTGGGTAAGTAACATGTTGCAATGTACAGAGGCATTTTCATCCAGAGGCTTTTTCCTTTGGGTGGTTTCCACTTGAAACTCCCTTTGCATTTTATTGCAAAGACCCCAAAGAATAATGCGTTCACCCTTCAGTTCAAAGGACACCAGATAAATCATTCAGTTATAGAGCTACCATGCAGAAAATAGGATTTTTTTTTTTTTTTTTTTTTTTACACTATTGGCTTCCATGATCTAGAAGAAAAACATAGTTGTGGTTTCTCCCTTACTTTCATACCATTGCATATGAGCTGCTGGGCGTCCAGAACAATACCTCTGGTGAATCACAGGTGCACAGTGGCATTGACCTTGAAACCAATAGTCTTGTTGTACATGCCTCATTGCAACATCTTGTGTGTGAGTGTCTGCCTGTGCCACATTTGCTATCTAATTTTCTTTCCCACTGTAAAAGCCCTTGGTCAGCATCATATCCTTAGAATTATAACCCCTGGGAGTTCTAGTTGACGACAAGCAGCTGAATATGAGCCAGCAGTGTGCCGGGGTGGCCAAGAAGGTCAACGGCATCCTGTCTTGTATTAGAATTAGTGTGCCNGTCAGCATCATATCCTTAGAATTATAACCCCTGGGAGTTCTAGTTGACGACAAGCAGCTGAATATGAGCCAGCAGTGTGCCGGGGTGGCCAAGAAGGTCAACGGCATCCTGTCTTGTATTAGAAATAGTGTGACCAGCAGAAGTAGGGAGGTAATTGTCCCCCTGTACTCAGCACTGGTGAAGCCACACCTTGAGTATTGCATCAAGTTTGGGGCACCTCAATACAAGAGAGATACCAAGGTGCTGGATTGAGTGCAGAGGAGGACAGCGAAGCTGGTGAAAGGGCTGGAGAATAAATCTTATGAAGAGCGATTGAAGCAGCTGGGACTGAGGAAGAGAAGTTTGAGGAAGAGAAGGCTGAGGGGAGACCTCATCACTCTCTACAACTACTTGAAATGACATTGTAGAGAGGTTGGTGCTGGTCTCTTCTCACAGGTAGTTAGCAATAGAACAAGAGGGAATAACTTCAGTCTGCAACAGGGTAGGTTTAGACTGGACATTAGGAAAAAATTCTTCACAGAAAGAGTGATCAAACACTGGAATAGGCCACCCAGGGAGGTGGGCCCAGGGAGGTGGTTGAGGGGAGAACTTTGTAGAGTGGGGCTGATGGCTTGATTCAATGATCCCAAGGGTCTTTTCCAACCTGAATGATTCTATGATTCTACTCAACGTCTTCAGAACCACTAAAATGTTTTTGGAAACTCTCCCAAACTTGAGTGTGGGTTTTAGACATGCAGGTTGAAACAGGTTAATGGATTCAAATGCCAAGAAAAACCCAAAATATTTGGGTACCTGGCTAACAGGATCTTCTTTCTAGAATGTGCATATTATTTCCATCAAAAATAATGGAAATCCCAGCTCTTTGCCACTAGGTGGTACCCACATAAAACATTTTATTTCTCTCTTGATTGTTTGAGCTCTTTGTAGATAAGGTTTGGTCTGAAAGCACTCATTATGTGAATGCTGAACCTTCAATGTTTTCCCTGGTAAAGAATCTTAGTGTGCTTTGCATACTTAGTTATCAAATAATCACTGCAATGGTTTAACAAGCTAATTTTCCCTTGATTTGACTGTGTTATAGTTGTATGATCCTTTCAATTTGACACAGGTCCATGTTTCTGCCAGAAGAGGTGGTGCCACCTACCACCTCTGTCTCTACTCCTGGCAGCTTGTTTCTGTCAGCAGCCTGCCTAGTCCTATGGAGGTAACTGGTCCAAAGCAGTAATCATTGAGAGCTGCACCGCAGAGCTTTGTGATTGCAGGTCCCAGCTCCAGGGACATGGTGAAGACCAGCTTCTGGGAACAGGGGAAGTGATTTCTTCTGATGGCAACAAGGACTTCTGTCAAATTCAAGTGACTGTGGAATGAAGTGCAAGACTTGAAGATGTTCCAAATCTCAGAGGATCACACCTTCATTAACAATGTTCATTAAGGCCTTGATTCATCAATATACTGAAGAACATAACTCATTTTAAATATCTGAACTATACCATTGACTTCAATCAAGCTGCTAATGTGTTTAAAGTGAGGTGAGTATTAATGCATTTGATGGATGTAACCATACAGCCTGTTGCAGCCGCCCCAGAAATCAATTCTAGAATCCTCATTGATTTAATCAGGCAGAGCTATGCTGTCCAGCTATGTGGAAACTGTAGCATCTTGGAGTGCTTCTCAGGCCATGGGCCCCTGGTTATAAGTATATATTTGGATTGGGTTGAAACCACACACTGCTTTCCCTCCTCTGCACCTCATCTCAGCCAGGTGCTTGGGCAGTGATTCTGCCATGCAGTGTCCTTGGGGGCTTCTCCCAGCCACCTCATGGACTTAGGAGCAGAGGCAGAGCATACAGAGTCCTGGACTTATGAGGCAGCTTCCGTATATGATCCCAAACCCTTCATAGTGGCAAAACCTTCTTCGAATTCACCATGAGTTTTTGCCCATGTAAAACCTTTAGGGTCCAGCCCAGAGCAGTGCTCAGGTGTTAGAACGTTTTACTCCTCAGTGGTATTTCTAATGGAGACTGACTATTTAATCTATTCTCTAAGTAAGCATGAAATCTGGTAAGTAATATGTCAGAAATAATTGTTAAAACAAAACAAAACAAACTTGTGTACAACCCAGCAGAATACAAACAGCTTTTGAAAACTGCAATAATCCTGAATTTCCAGCAGAAGGGCTGTGTAGTGTGTTGCTTCATTAGAATGCGTACTGTGAGATTAAATCACACACCTGCACACACACTTGGTTCACTTCAGTATATGAATTGTCATTGCAAGCACCAGAATGATAGTTGCTTCTCGAGTGGGACGAGTTACTGAAAAGTATATTTTGTATTATAGTGCTGCAGGATCTAGGTTTTGATGATATCCTTACCATTTGCTTATATTGGATTGATTTGATCCAGAGCAAAACTCAGGGGCACGTTTGCAGGATGGGAAAATTTGGGCCAGTATTAATTATAGTCTATTGTATTGAGATATCTTTTCAGAGGGTAAAAATGTTTGTAACTTGGAGTATAGAAGTTAACCAGGCAGTTCTCCTGCTTGGCCTGCTACCTGGTACATACAAACCTATTTTCTCCTTAGGCCTCTCTGGGTACATAGGAGAGGACCTCAAGGCAGCCAGGGTCTGCTCTCCTTGGAAAAATGATGATTAAAACTGGACACAGCAGAGACTCAAGGTCGTTGAGTTCTTCAAGTTTGGGTCAATATTTTTCCACCTGATAGCCAAATATAACGGGTACCTTGAATTTTTTGGAAGTCTTTTGTTAATATTATGCTCCTGCAGAACTTTATTCTCCTTGATTCAGCTTTATCCACATTAGGCAATGTGCAAATGCTTGTGTTGGCTGGTGAGGCTTATGTACATGGGGGGAGCTGTGCTTACCTTTGAGAGGACACTGTGGTTAAAATACTGAGATTCTTAGTTGCAGCAGTCACTTAATTGGTGAGTGACCTTTAGTCAGTTCTTTTTTTCTGTGAGTTGGGCTTTCTGCCCTGCTCTTGAAAAAGATAAGTGACTGGCACACTGGGGAGGAGTCTGGAGTAAAGGAAAGGTTTTTCTCTTTACATCTCCTGCTGTCTGCATGTTTGAAGTAAATATTCAATAGGAAAAGGAGAGATGACTCTAAAATGTAGTATTTAGCTCATGCACCTGTGGAAAGGGCAGGAGAACAAATGTCCTATTAGATGGATGTAGGAACATAACTTCCTTTCTCTCCTCTGTGGAGGATCCAGAGAAGAACTGGAAGATGGGACTTGTGCCTCCCTTTCCTTCTCTTCTAGCTTTCTGATAGGTAAAATGATTGTCAGCTCCTTGGACTTTAGAAGAAAGGGTTAAAGGACCTTCTCCCAGGACAGGTTTAAGGCTGCAAATCCTGAATTGGAGGAATCACTTCATGCAAGGCAAAGAACATGACAATCCCGGAGTGCAAGAGGGTTCAACACCCATCTCTATGTCCAGAAATTCCTTCTGGCTGCCTATAGTGGGATTTTGACATAATTTTGTCCTTTTTTGGGAGAGGGGGCCCATGCACCAGGCATGGGTTTTATGAACACTGGAAAGCAAAATGACACACAAGAGTGCAAAATGAAGTCACTGGTCCATGTGCACATAACTATGAGCTGTTGTGCACTGGCCAGGAAAGCCTTGGGTTTTCAAATTCTGTAGATATTAGGTTAACTCCTTTCCTTCTGTCGCTATAAAGAAGTTGTTGGGAGTTAGACTTCACTCTTACCTCTCACTTACCCAAATGTGTTACTACCAGTTTTGTGCCAAGGGGAATGAACTAGAGAATCATGCCATTTATACATCTTCAATCTTTGTTGATGCAAAATGGGTTGTTAATGAAATACAAAAGTGTGTTATATCTGAGTGCAATATTAGAGCTATGTATCTTACATCTGCAAAGTTCATAGGTATTATATAATGGAATGCTCTGTATAATTTCCTCTATTGCCAATAGTTTCTTAAGTATTACAGTTAAAAGTTGTCAGACGTGTGCTAAAGCATAATTTATATATAGAAATACAATATGATGCTGTTTAATTCAATGTCATTCAATACTATATTTCATGCCAAAGCATCACAATCTATGAAGCCAAATACATTTACGGGGAATTGACTTCCATCCTTAGGAGGCTGAAAGTAGCTTCAGTGGGATTAATGGCTTAAAGTTAATTGTTTTTGTTAATGTTTTATTTGAAATGTCCTGCTCAGCAAAGTTAGTATGACATTTTGCTCACTAGAGATGTCGAGCCAAATTCATTGCTGACATAGGCAGGTGTAACCCCATTGACTTAATTAGAGCTGCACCTACTTACATCAGCAGTGAATTTGGTATCTTGCCCTTTCGAAAAAGAGGGAAAAATGTAAAGGTTGGCGTTTAGAAACCTGGAGGTGGAGTACAGAGGATAAAAGGAAGGAAATACCAGTATCTGAAATGAGTTGGCTGGAGTTTCTCTGGAAAAGTAGCTGGTAAAAGCAGCCAAAGATGACTTGACTCTCTCTGGGAAGGGCTGTGTGTTAAAACTTGCTAAATAAATGATGTGAAAATAATCTGAGGTTTTAAGAATCGTTTGAAAGAAACAAACATATAATTGTTTCCAGAACAAAGAATAATCATTATCCTTTTGTGAGGAAAAACCTGTACTTTAGAAAGAGAATAAGGATAGTGCACAAATACTGACAACCTGGAGCAGGAGGGAGGCGTTCGCATTTAGAAGTGCATATTAGTACTGAAAGGATGGAAGAGATAATGGGGAAGTGGAACACAAGTAAGGAGGTGGCTGGCCACTTGTCTTCTGTGAGAGAAAGAGTGACCCCAGGAGGGGCCAGGTGATCACTTTCCAGCCCCTCTAGTGGGACTTGTACAGAACGGAGCTATATGCCTGACTGCCTCCAGCAGAAAAATTGTCTGTATTGTGTCTCTGGGAGTGGGATATTTGTGGATGGACTTGATTTGTATTTTTAATTTATATTGTATTTTATTTCCTTCAGGGAGCTTTGAGCCCTTTCATTATAATGTCATACGTTCATTCAGAACATAAACTCTGAGGCATGGATCTATTACCACTCTTGTTCTTTCTGTATCTACAGAGAAAAAGAGAGATAATCCTTTGAACAGAAACACGTAGATCATTTCAATTGCTTTTCCTGGTGGAGATCACACCTTCACAAGGTAAAATCTATAGACTTAATCAAGGATGTAGCCTTGAGTTTCTTAGGATATTTGATTTTGTACAGCAAGCTGCCTGAGTGTCCAGGGAGATGACCAAGATGAATGACAGGAAGTTTCCTAGAAGACCTGAGGATGACATGCTGTGTGCAGTCTGTGGCTATGTGTCTTCTTGCTTCCAACCCAGCTCTTGGCCCAGGGATGGGCTGGCAAAGCTGGTCTTGAAAATACTGCTGATGATAGCAGTGATGGCAGCTGGTCTGATACCACTGGTCCTTGAAAGGACATTCACAAGGTTTTGAAAATATGTATGTCCTCATCCCCATGACCCCCTCTCCCCCTCCCTTTGATCTACTCCCTGGCACTATGGGAAGAAAAGGAGAGGAGAGTACCACACCACAGAGGTGAGGCTTGCTCTGCCATGTTCAGAGTGTGCTCCTGGATAATGCAATACCCCAAGCTTTTTATTCCCTGTTTGACTTCCTGCTACATGTGGCACTGCACATAATTCAGGAATGAGATATTGACTTCAGTTCAGGAATGCTAATGTTGATGCAATTGGCTCAGAATGTAATTTCAAGACTCACTAACTGGCCTTGTTTTCAGTCCACAAGCATTTTTGCTGTTAATTAAGGGGCTGTGCTAAAAAGTTATATATAAAACCATTTTCTTGAAAAGATTAGGCATTTCATTAAGATTAAATCCATGCAAGCAAAGAATCCTCTTCCAGTATTTGATATAGCCTGGAGGAAGAGGAGAAGAGGCATATTATACAAAATAATTAGATTTTGAAGCATTTTCTAAGTGGGAAGTAATTTTTTTATGCAATAAGAAACAACCCTAATGCATTATCTTGCCCTTTAGTCTTGGCCAAGCTGCCATTCATATATCTTCATGATAACCCCTTCAAGTGCCTTACTTCATAACATGTGACCAAGAGCTACATTCAGGGTGCACATATAATTTTTATGGAGTGACCCCTGTGTTTACATTTTAAAAATGGTCTGAGCTTTGCTCCAACACATATGCCCTCCAATCAAGCGAGCAACATGATACAATACTGCTGTTTTCTCCAGTCAGAAATGCTATTTCCTGGTTTATGTAAAACATATATGTTTTATAGATTGGTAGTGTACAGAAACTTTTACGAATGAAGGAAATCTGCAAAATTATTATTCTGAACCGCCCAGGGAGTATATATTACTGGTCAGATACTGATCTGAGATACAGCACATGGGAACTATTGAATTTAGGTTTTAACTTGAGATGTCTATTAATATACTCAACATGGGGAAAACTCAATTTGAGCATGAAAATAGCAAGTTTCTTTAACTGAACAATAATATTTGGCCACTGGGTCTGAATTCTAGTGAACTGCAGGCATAGGGGGAAGGTATATGCTATACACTTGTTTGTAATATGTGTCCTTATATTTATTACTATGTTTCTATTCCAAGAAGAGATGACAAGAATTACCAGAATAAAAGAAAAAGCTGTTACAGTCATGTAACATTATACTGGCATGAAGCTGCACAAGCTTCTTAGCTGTAGAAGAGGTTGAGTAATGTTCTGTCAACTTGCCTTGGAGCCCAATGTTTTTGCTATTTGCTCAAGCAGTAGGGGTTTTCCTTTATCTGTAATCTACTAGGGTTTGATCAATGCTTCCAGATGTATTTTGGTGAAAGCCAAGGTAAGTTAACCCATCCAAAAAGCCAACTTATAAACTGAACCAAGAGATGTGTAGAACTGAAGATCAGAAACGCAGGAGAAGCTTGCAAGAGGGAAAGAGGCTTGCTCTTGTGCAGCAGAAAATTCCTGTTTATTAGCTTACTGCTACATTAAAAAAGTGTGAGTCTTTTTAGGAACACACTTTATGATTTTAAAGGCAGCATTAAATATCCTGTGCATTGAGGAAGGCTCCAAGAAGAGTTATAGCATTTCCTTGTTATGGTTTGAGAAAATCCATAGCAACTTATTGTTGTTTAGACAATTATTCTATCACCCGATGACCCCTCCCCACTCAGAAAAGGGGAACTGGGTAACACAAAGAAACACAAGGGTTGACATGTAAATAGATTTAATAGAATAAGACTAAATAATTAACAATAATACTAAAGAACTAGTATTAATCCTGATACTGACATGATATACCAGAATTGTACTCAGCCAATTATACCAGTAGAAAGCTGTGCACTCCCAGCGGTGGACAGCAGATGTCAGACACTGAAAGTGCAATGGCTTCAGGAGGAAAGGAAGGCCTCAGGTCTCCGGCATCAAGCCAAGGAGTTGTCTGGACTGCTGCCATCAGGGGAGAGAGAGCCACACAGCAAACTTTTCTAATTCGTATTGAATGTGATGTTCATGGTATGAAATAATCCTGTTGGCCAGCTTGGGTGGGCCAGCTCCCTGAACATGGCAAGGCTTGAAAACACTGAGACCTTGAATCTCACAGAGCCTGGCTAGCTATAAAGTAAATATTTTCATTAATTCAGACCCTAGAGTCTTCTAAAAATGCAGTTTTCCCCAGCATTAGAAGAAAAGTTGGTCTTGTGTCTCTCAACCCAGGACACCCCTGTCCCACTTCTCACCATTGCAAGTCTTGACAAGGGAAAAAGGAAAGAGATGAAACGTGTTTGATTATTTGTCAGCCTAGATGGGTAATTTCTGTAGGAAGTTCTTTCTGCCTCTTTTACCCTTAACTATCTCCCCCTCCTACTTCTTTTTAACCCATTCCAGCTTCTCTGTGGGGTAAGTAGACTAGATATTTCACTGCATAGAGTGCCTCTCATGTTCCCAGCAGTGTTTGCAACCTGTGAAGGTCCCGTCAGGTCAGCTCTGCAGCTCTCCTCCTCCTCAGCCATGGGACTTGGGTCAGTTGACTGCTCCCCATCTGCAGGCATTGGCAGAGCTCAGAGCCTGTGTGAGCCTGCCCTTGGTGGCACAGCACTGCAAATGGCACACCACTGATTGGTCTTTCTGAATATGGCCTAAGTACCTACAAAATCTGTATTTTCTAAGAGGGTCCTTTGGGAGTGCTGACTAAATGGAAGGTCTAATAATCACATCCACTGCAGTGTGAGAGAAACTGTCATGACAATATTTGTTAACTGTCTTTAAAGAAGATAGGAGTGCTATCTTGTAAAATGGGATTTGCAGAAGGGCACTATTTATTAGTTTATTTGTGATATGCTATTTACTGGAATTTGGTTCTGTCCCACTTTGTTCTTAGAAGCAGTACAGAGGCATCAATACCCTAATTTACCAATTGCCTCTTCCATGCCTTTGCAATGGTTTTATGTTGCTTCTGGATGAAGCTCAGACTTTGGTGGCCTAAGGCTTTCACCTGTGCTCACCTGTGCAGGACAGTTACTGTGCCCCTTGACAAGGCACAGCATGGCCTGAGGGCCTGAAATGACCATGAAAATGTTCTTTGTACAATAATCAGACGTAGTCAAATCATGGTATATAACATGTGTGTGTATGTGCATAACAGAGCTAACATTTCTCTAGCCCCACAGCACCTTGTCCTCTTGGACCTGGAGGTATGTGTGAAGGAAGTCCATCTTCAAGGCTCTTTAAAGAAGGCTGACACTGAAACATTTCGCTGAGAGTTCATCTTGGGATCCAAGAGCTGTCTCTGCAAACTTCTCCATGCAAAGTCACTGTGGCCGTTAGCAAAGCTGTCATCCCAGCTGTCAGTCAACCTGTGAAGTCAGTGTCTGCATCAAAATCTAACTTTGGCTGATGCTGTTTAGGTTCAAGGCCATAGCAGGACAGAGAAGAAGGAAAGATGAAAAATTAGGTTAGAATGGCCCCAGATGGGTTGCCTCTGCTGTCCTGGGTCATTTTAACCATTGGTTTACAGTCAGATAACTTCACTGCAGCAACTCTATATTTGGTGGTTCCTTGGTGTTCCTGTAGTTTTCAAGGAATAGCATTCCATAAAAGACAAACGTCTGCTTCACTCCTACTTACAAGATAGAAGCCACCTGTTGGAGTGACTAATTCCCAGGGCATTATCACTTACATGCATTTTAGTTGTTTTGAGGCTTAGGTGTAAATTATTTCTTGATTTTTTTCCCCACATAATTGGTTTGGATATTCACAGCAGATGACAGGGTTTATGGCATTTCGGGAATATCAATTGAGTAAATACTGTCCGTCAGTTTATAAAAGCAACAAGATGTCTAAAACTGCATCTGTAGCAACCCTTGACATTTAAGTAGTAATATTTGTTGTTCTCTGGTGGTTAATATCTATGTCTGGCCAAACAATTCATTACATTGACTACCTGGATTATTTAACCTAACATTCATTATAAATTAACTATTTTCTAGAGATTTACTGGTATTTCATATGATTAAATTAATATTTCAGAATACAATTGTAAAAATAAATAAATCAGTAGATGGTTTCAAAAAAAATTCCAAACCAGCAGCTTAATCGGAATCAGCTGCTGCTGTTCATAAAGTTCTCACACTGTTCTTGTGGGCTGTAACAACATGGAAACTGTTTGCTGGAAATGTATCCTGTAATTCAGCATGGAAAATCATGTTCTTCTGTACTTAATGAGAGAAAATTGCAAGTACAGAAGGATGTACAAAGCCATAATAAATGCTGAGGTGGAAACTCTGCACAGTCTTTTTGCATTAGTACAAGTCTGAGTCAAAATGAGCCAGGGGGGGCTAAGATTTTAATTTTTCTCTCAGCTGCTTGGATTTTGACTTTATAACATAGGTTGGAGTTTGCCAGGTGATGTTACATGTGCTGCTAAATTTTTTAGTATTATCAGGCAAAAGATTCTGGCTTTTCTTCTCACGAATGAATGAGAAGAATCAGGTTAAAAGGGACTTTGGACTATGCAGACTAAAGAACAGAACTGGTGAAATTTTGTAAGCACCAGGTTTAGCAGGATAGGTACAGCGTTTTCTGATTTTTGATCATCTGAAACTGGGGAAACCTGACTCTTGTTTGCAGTAGATAGATTTTTCAGTTTTGTGGGACCTATAAGCATTTTCAAAATAACATTTTCTTGGAGCATCGAACATCCCTCTAGGAAGCATGTTCTAGGGTTTGGCCACCCTCTTGGTAAAGAAATGTTTTCTAGTGTCCATTTGAAATCTCCCTCAGTGCAGCTGTGAACTATTCGCATGTGTCTTGTCACCGGTTCCCTGGGAGAAAAGCTCAGCAACTCCCATTCCACTTCTCTTCTTTGGGAAGCTGCAGAAAGCAATGAAGTTGCCCCCCAGCTTCCTTTTCTCTGAACCCAAAGTCCTTAGCTTATCCTTATAGGATATACCTTCCAGCCCTTTCACCACCTTCATTGCCTTCCTCTAGATGCATTCATATCATTAGTGTCCCTGAACTGCAAATGAACACAAGGCTACACACTGTAGTAGCATCAATTTAGTGCAAAGGGAGGCAGGGGAAGGAACCTGTCTTGCAGGAGTCATTCCCTTGTTTCTATCTCTCAGGGATGCAGACTGAGGAGGTCAGAAAGTGGCGTCTGTATTGATCCCCATTCCCACACCATTATAAGGTTAAACCCTGCCAAACAGCTGCTAATGACTGTGTGCTTTGCTCTTTCCTTCCTCCTCTCATTTTTCCATTGGGGGTGGAAAGAGCAGCTGCCACAGCAGGGGCTTAGTGTCTCTGAACACCATCACATGCACAAGGAAAAGCATGCAGACAATATACAACTCAAGCAGATGCTGATGGACAGAAGTGAGTTTTAGTGCCACACGTAACAGTCAGCACCTATGGGGGGCTGGAACAAGCCGGGTTGCTGTGGAAGTAACGGCAAGGCATGCAGCCACTGGCTGCAGGGATCTTGTGGGAAACCCTATTCTGTCAGATGTCTTATGAAAGGCTGTGGTGATTTCTGGTGTGTCTCTGGTGGTGTGCCACCTTCAGAGAGCCTTCTGGAGGTAGATTTCTCCTGCCTTTGCATCAGAGGATATTTTTCAAGTAACGAGGTATCTGTATAAAGGAACAAAAAATGATGGGCTGCAGGGTCTCTACCCCAAACTCTGTATTAAGAATCAAATTGCGACTGAGCTCTTACTGTACCATCAGCTTGCTCAGTCTTTTATTCAAGGACAGCACTGAGAAATTTTTGTGCTTCCTGTATTTTTACAAGTCCTGTGATTTGCCAGTGTGGCTCTGAGAAAATACTTGTACTTAGAATGGAAAGCACATGCGTTGGGTACCTTGAGTGGTTCTCCTGCAGCAGTGACAGAACTTGGGGGCAGGACCTGAAGACACTACCTGTTGTCTTGCTCCTGTATCTGGAAAACTAATCCAGAGCTCACTGTGATGTCCTCCACAGAGTGCTCCATTCCCTGAGAGCACTGGCTTAAACAAGGCCTTTTATATGACAAGGGATGCTGTTAGAAAAGGCAGTGAAGACACATCTGGGTATGAAACATGTGCTTTTAGTCATTGCATGGAGCAGATACAATCTGTCCATCAGCTTGCCAATACAACTCCAGGATGAGGAGCAATGGGCACAAGCTGGAACGTAGGAAGTTCCATTCAAATATGAGAAAAAAATTCTTTGAGGGTGACAGAGCCCTGGAACAGGCTGCCCAGAGAGGTTGTGGAGTTCCCTTCTCTGGAGATTTTCAAGACCTGCCTGGATGCAGTCCTGAACAGTGTGCTCTAGGCAATCCTGCTTTAGCAGGGGCGTTGGACTAGATGATCTCTAGAAGTCCCTTCCAACTCTGACAATTCCATGATTCCCTGACACTGATAATTATCCATGCATGAAAAGGACTGAAGCCACAGTGATGTTTCATTTGGGATATACCCCATGGGGAATGAACACTGAGTACCAGCAGAAATGATCTTTAGTCCAATGTCTGGAATACTGGGCAGCCAGTTTGTGGGGCAGCCCAGCACCACCTAAGCTGAAAGCTTGCCCTCAAGCATAACAGGTAGATGCTCTTGTAGGTCCTGCATTGGGTCCCTGTGCTCATCTCTTTAGTGGTATGACAAAAAAATAAAACAAAAACATTTTTATACCCATCCCAGGCAGAGAAGAAAATACAGAAGAGCTGCCAATGCATGCTGATCTCAGTGCCATGCAGGCATCTGTGTGACTTACACCCCAGAGTGTCCTGTCCTGCCATATCAATTTATGACCAGTTGGCACTGCCCTGTTACCCTGATCCAGACCAGCCCTGGACTGTCACAGCCCACCCCAGAGGCTCCCCAGCTCTCAACAACCCTAGACGCACGCTGATGTTGGTTATCAGAGGTGTTGCCTACTCAAACCAAACATTGTGGCTGGAAGGAAACTGCACTTGAGGACAAATAACTGGCTGGGAAGAAAGGGGTTGTGGCAATAAGTGCTGAGCCTGAGCAATGCTTCCATGATCAGTCCCTCAATTAGGGAAGTGAGGCCATGACTAGACTGGAAAAATCAGGTGTAGAGCAGCAATTACTATAGTTAATAATCAAACTTAGCTGCATAGGAACTACAATCATTAATTCCTCCTTTTGCTTTAGAGGCTGTGTTTCTTCACTGATCTGACCCTTGCTGTCCAGCTGCCGCAGAGACTTTGAGACCCATCTCTTTCCAGACTCCCCTTGGGAGACATTATTCTGCAGGGGGCAGTGGGGGAAGCCATTTCTCATAGTCTCTTGACCTGGTCCACATCCCATTAAGCTCCTCCAGTTCGTTTTTTAAGACTTGCTAACATCACATTTTACCTGCTGTCAGCCTACAGCAGGGTTGTAACTATGAACTTGCCCTGCAAGGTCAGGAAGTCGGTGCCTTTCCTTCCATTCAGCAGAGGCAGCACATGCTATGTGAAACTACTGTTTTAATTCTTATTCTTGCACTGAGGTGCCCTCCATATTTACATAATTTCCCTGCAGAAAAACGTGCTTGTTCTGCTCAGTCCTCTGAGCAAAGCAAAACTTTGCACAGACAAGAGGGAAGAGCAGGAGCTCTGCTTATTGTGACTTCCATGAACGTAGTCCTAATGAGAGCCCTTCGGCTGTGCAAGTGCAGGGAAGAGACAACTTAGAGGAGAAACATCCCCCTTTAAAGATATGAACTCTTTGAAGAAGTCTTCTTTAATGGTGTCATTTTAATATCTGTGTCTACCGAATCTTGGTTCCAGTTAGAGAATCAAGGAATATTTCCTGATGACTTCTCTAGCTTTAAAAAAGTTCAGGGATAGCTATGCAATTAACTGTGACTTACACATGTCTGTATAGCAACAGCAAACCTTCTGCGGAAGAAATTAGATTTCTCCCTGAACAAGAGTGATTGCATAGATGACTTACTCAAATGTGTAGATAAATTGCTTTGACATGTTTTGCAGAAAGGAAGAGAGGCACATCGGTATTGAAATAGCTCTGGGTACCACAAATCTATTCACAGGTAATTGGATTAACTCATGTGTCTGTTACCAAAAAAGAGGCTGAAAAAATGATCCCTGAATGATGGGATTTACACTGAATTTGGTTTCTCTGCATTTAGCAGCACTGTATTGCACAAAAAAAAAAAAAAACAAAAAAAAAAAAAAAACAAAAAAAAAAAACCAAAAAAA
>VZRU01005522.1:87252-149255 GCA_013398155.1 Pedionomus torquatus | reverse complement strand
ACAAAAAAAAACCAAAAAAAAAACAAAAAAAAAACAAACAAAAAACCCGCCCAGTTCCTGCAGGGAGAGGAGCAAGAGCAATGGGCATCAACGGGAGCTGCCCTTCCAGGCATGCCACAGCTTTCCTGCTCCATCCAGGCCATCCTACTGTGCAGGAGGAAAAGGGACCATTCCTGAAGCTGCCCTGCTTTGCAGTGGAATGGCTCCAGTGTTTTGTACAGTTGCATGACAGCTGTGGTAACCTTCAGTGTATTGAAGGGGTTATACCCTATGGTGCAGGCTTGTGGAGCACCCAATGGATGTCCAGAGTCTGTAAACCCTCAGCTGGTGGCTGTGTGCCACCAGCTGAGTTAGAATTCTAACTGCATTCAGGACAATTCTGGTTACCATTTCTAGTTACCAGGATCTATCCCCAGTTTACTGCCTAAAGGCTGCCCTGATACTTTCATTAAATATCAATATTCCTATCTTGCTGCCTAAAGGCTACTCTTATATTTTCATGCATGCTTTTCTAGTTCATCTGCTCTTTTTCCAGAGACATGGGGGATCTGGCATTGCCGAATGAGGATCTGCCATGTTCAATCAGACTTAAGGTCCATCCTGGTTCAGACTCCATCTTTAATTTCGGCTGATACCAGGTTTTCAGAAGAGGCAGTAGGAATCTTTTACCTATAGTAAGATATATGTGAGATGACAGTTGCTGCTCACCAGCAGTCAGTCTTGGAAAGCATGGCTTAGCATTCTTTGTTGTGGCCATCCTGGGTAGTGTACTATCCATATGCTATCAAATCTCACCTTGGACCATATTTCCTGAGTCTGCTTTTTCTCCCTGTCATTGACACTGAAGTGTGCAAATATCAGCCTGTTTTCTTCATGTGCATTTTTCAAGGTGTGGTAGGAGCTGAAAATGTGCCAGGTGTTTCAGGACAGAGCCAGAGCCGGCACATTTGTGTGCATGTAAGAAATTCCACTCCAGTTTTTAAAAATAATAAATACCATTCCCATCGGTGGAGACCACTGATGGCTCACTGCACTGCTCAGTGCAGAAATGGAAGACTAGTCCTTGTTACCTGTGCCTGCAGGGAGCAGCTCCAATAACTACTGGCACTGACTCACAGGTGAGGCAAATCGCTGAGGACCCTTCACTAGATTTGTGGAAAATCCCTTCCACACACCTCGTTGGTGGCTCTTATTTGTACAAATGGGAGGAGGACCTGTGCTCTCTGCCTTCCCAGCTGGGAGGAGAGAGGGAAGAGGAGGACAAAGGGGGAAGGAGCAGAGGAAGCAATTAGTTGAAGTGTAACATTTACCCATCCTTTGCTTCAGGGCTGCAGTCTGTTTGTGCTGTTTCCTCCCCCTTTTCCTTAGTCAAGGGTTAAAGCCAGAACTACCCAAGAACCACCCTTGCTATTTCAGAGACAAAATCACTGTCTTGCCTCACACATGACAAGTGCCTGTCTTTTATTGCTCCTCATTTTACCCTGCCAGAGCTCCCTCTGCAGCAGATACCCTAGGGCATAGGGAGACAGGGGGCCTTGCTGGTGCTGTACCTGCTCTAGTGCTACACCCGTTGTTTAATAACTAACTCGAAGTGCAGACTGTCACTTATCTTCATGCAAGTTCATGGTATGCCACGCAGAAAGTCAAGCTGCTGAACAGGTGTGCAAGCCTTCCTCGCTTAGGTACTCCCACCCATGGGGAAAAAACATGGGAAGGAACTATGTCAACATTTGTAGCCACAATTTAGGCCATGGCCATTTTGTCTTTGTCTGTCTGTCTCAAGGCACTTAAAACAGGTTCTGTTTGCAAAGTGAATAAACTCAGTCCTGACTGACCCACTAGACTCAGCAATGGTGTGAATTCTGGTTAAATTCCCCCACCATAGGGTCCTTCTGGCTTCTGTTCCTTCCTTCTCGTACAAAGCCAGAACAGTTGCACCATTTCATATCACAGACGAGAAAAATAGCTATAAACCTGGTGTGATTCAGAGCTCTAGGTGACTGTTGTGCAAGCTCTCCCATGGCTTCACCTCCATCCCCACTGTTCTACTCTCAGCTGCCTCATGGCTCCCTCCTGAAGGCAGGGTGGGCACACAGGGAAAGTACTGTCATCACTTTAGTCACAGGGTTCATTTAGATAGCATGGCAAGTGTCGTAAGATTGGAAAGATGAAGTATTTTGGCACGGAAAGAGAGTGAGATGGAGAAGTGTTTTCGCAGGCTGCCAAGGGCTGAATCACAGCTGCAGATGTATCTGCTAAAAGCGACTGGAGATCCCACACAGCCTCCGAGTGTCCCCCTATATGCACTCACACACACATACCTTGATACACTTGGACATAGCCACCCCAACAGCAGAGCTGTTGAAAGAAAAACACCACAGATGGGATGGCTGTGTCTTTATACCAAAGTCCAGAGAGTGGGGGTTCTCTTCAAGAGTATCCCAGAACATCATCTCCTGAAGCACGTAAATTCCAAATCACACAGAGTGGTAGTGTCTTTAGGAAGATACCATTGTGCACTTTGTGATCTTCCTGGTGCACATGCTAAACATTTTTTAAGGGGAATTGATCCCTGTGCCTTTGTCCAAATGTAATTTTTCCCCTCATCGTGCAGCATGCAGTGCAATGTCCACCAGTCTTCAACCCCAAGGAGCTGGTGTTTCAGTGCTCCTTCACCGGCTTGCTTTGATTTGATAGGTGTCAGGGAAAGGTAAGCTGCTATGATGATGGTAATGATAGTAGATGTTAGCTTTGCATGGCAGGTATTTTAAAGTCAGTCCCACTCTGAGGCAGGTAGCAATTCTCTACTAGAAATGAAGACATGACGAGTCATCAGGCTGAGAAACTGCTGGGTGACCCAGCAAGGTGATGGTGGCACAAAGTCACAGAGACATTTGTCTCCCAGGTGCAAGAGGAGAAAGCAAACAGGACAGCTCATGAAGCTGGTCACTTTGCTTTATGAGTAACTGGAAGGTATTCAGTGCCTTTGTTGATGGCTGAGGCAGACGAGCCTGTGTACACCAGAGACCTGCTTGATGCCGTCACAGGGCTGGATTAAATGGCTTTCTTTTTTTATTAAGGACTTTACTGTATTTAAAATAATCAGCCAAGATAAGTGAAAAGTCGATAAGCGAGCTCAGGCTGCACTCTGCTTTGCCATAGCTGAACTGTGGATAATTACAAGATTACTCTGGGGGGCTGCTCCTTTATTCAGATGGGTTTGAAAAGCCAAAGCTTTGTGACGTGGTGTGATGACTTTTTCAGACACAAGACTTGGATCAGCCTTGCCTTGCTATTAGCCCTGCAGTCTGCTTATATGGGTGCCCAAGTGTTAGTGGGAGGACAGCAAAGACACTGTCACATGTTACTGACTGTAATGAGGCTTGAAGCTGTTATGTTTCTGCTAGTTTAGGTTTCAAAGTATCTTTTATAAAGATGGCTATAAATAAAATAATAATTTATTCATACTGACAGAGTGCATGGTAAGATAATTAAAATCTCCAAAGAGAGAGCCTGAGATCATGATAAAAGGGGTGAAAAAAAATCAGGAAAAATCCAAGAATGACGCCTCAAACAGCAGATGAAAGAGAATTTCATCAGTCATCATCAACTGCTATTAACAATAAAACAACTCTCCCTTCCCCTGTCCTTCAGAGTTCATTCCATTCCCAGATACTTTCTGCTGAGATTAGACATTTTTCTGGTCCTGATATTTCATTAGATTCCCTCCCATGGCAGTGCCCTTTCTGAGCTGTGGCCATGTCAGGCAGACACGGGATTCTGCTCCCTGCGTGATGCTCCGCTGTGGCTTCACCTCCGCTGCTCGCTGGCCCTTGGGGCTGTACAGGACTGGAAGGCAAAGCCCACTCCCCGAGTAGTGTCCCACCAGCCTGGCCAGTAGCACCAGCGGTTTCTAAGGCCGGTTTATTTCTTTATCTGGAGCCACAAGTGAAACCCAGATGTTTTGACTAGGTGTCAAAAAACTTTGCAGAAAGCACCGGGCAGGGCTCCCGGAGGGATCTCCCGGGTCCACTCGGGATGCAGCCCCGTCCCACGGAGCGGAGGCCTGCGGGGGTCCGGGCCCGCGGCCCCGGGGGAGGGATGGGGAGGAGGCGGGGAGGGAACCCTCCAGCAACTCGGCTCCACGGGAGGGCACTCTCGTTCCACACAAATTGAGCATCGGGAGCATTTATCTTTCTTTTAAAAAGGCATTATAGCTATGACAGGTAATTTGGCACATTTCTAGTTGAAATGTGCCAAATGCTTTGGCAGATATTTCGCATGCATCTGAAAATAGGAGCACCTGCTGCTGGTTTACAGGGAGGCTGGGGATTGGGGGCGGGGGCAGGTGGGGATTTTATTAGTTGCTAATTATAGGCCTCGTAAGAAAAACCTCTCACAGTAGATGTACCAGCCATCCCCTGCGAGGGGAGGCCCATCTTCCCAAAAGCATACAGGGCCACTCGCTTTAGAGCAGTTTTCTCCCAGGCACCAGCATCTTTTCAGCCATCTTGGGTGTATACATCACCTTGTGAAGATGAGAAGCATGGTTGATCCAGTTCATCAGTCACACCACATGACTGCATTTGCACAGTCACTGAACCATCATGTGGCAGATACAAGTGTATCTGATACACTAGGGATAAAGGAGCTTTGTGAAAACACCACCTCATGCTCCAGGCGCATCTCTTTCCTTTTTATGGACCACCGAAGTATCTGCTGTTAGATCTGAAGATAGAAAAGGATCTTGCCACTAACAAAAACTTAATCAAAATATATAGGAAATTACAAGAGGACTTAATTGTGAGTGTATCAGTCTTTTGTAATTAAACCAATTGATTTCCCAGAATTCATCTTAGACCTGATTTTCAGACTAAGAAAAGAACTAGAAAGGTTCTGGAGACATTGAAATAAGTAACAGTAACATGAAACATGTCAAATCTGAATTAAAAATATGTATTGAAGTCTCTTTTTCCATGCCCATTTTCCTGATCATGTAATCTTTTTGGTTTGAAAAATCAATTGGAAGTAGGACATAATGCAGACAACAGTTTAGCTCACATGTGAATAAGCACTTTGGCAGCCATAATAACGTATATTGACAGAAAATAATACCAGTGTCAGTCCAAGCCCTGTACAGAATATGAAAGTATTAACAGTTGAAAGAGCAAGACATGGTTTACTCCTTTCTTTCTGTCTAAAAGTCTGTAAGACAGAGAGATGGCCAAAGCCATATTCTGTTTTTGACCCAACTAACTGCATTTTCACATTTTGTGCTTTGAGCCATAGCTTTAGCTCTGTATCAGGATTTTAGCAGCTCCACAGATGGTTTGGAGGTATGTTTGATTTTCTCATAGGACCTATCAATGCCATCCTCGAAAAAGTCTAACTTCTATTTTTAATTATAAATATTCACCAAAAAACAAGTCAATCCAAATCTCTGGTGATTTTCAAGACCCACCTGGATGCAGTCCTGAGTCACGTGCTCTGGGCAATCCTGCCTTAGCAGGAGAGTTGGACTAGATGATCTCTAGAGGTCCCTTCTAACTCTGACAATTCCATGATTCCATGAAACCTGAGAATCAGATGAGCAGAACACAGGGGAAAAGGCAAGAAGAAAGACAGAGCAGTGAGGTTGTGACAGATTTCCCCTGCTCTTGTATGGGGTCACGCGATAGAGAGAGAGTCCCTGGCTATAGCAGTCTGCACAGGGCCCAAACCCTACGGTACCAAGCTGGGATGTTATTTATGGTCAAAGATCAAACAGGGTTACTTCCAATAACATCACATTTTCGTGCCTCATCTGTTCTTTAGAAATTATGTGTTGACCCAAAATGCCTTCTGTGAATGTCTACAGAAGAAGTATAGAAGAAAAATTAACATTTCTATCAAAGCAAGGAAGCATGCAAAATCAAATGGAGCGTGTTTGTTCATTTAAAACATTTTCCCATTTATTGGCAATGACGAAGTCCTTTGACATGATGATGATGATGAAGACATCTCTGGCTGGTCTGGGTGTCTCTTGGGGTACCTGAGCTGGCCCCAGGGGTTCCCTGGCAGCACCAGTTATCAGGTACCTCCTCAGGGATGGAGCTGGACCAGGGAAAGGGTAGGCAGGCATGGGAAGGGCTAGCAGTGTGCTGCTGTCCCTGTCAATGCCTGTTTACTTTTCTCTGGTTGTTATCCCTCTCTGTTCTCCCTTTTATCCAGAGAGCACTGAAAACTGGGCCTATAAATCTTTCAAACTGAGTAGCAGGAAACTGAGGGAAATTTCAAGCTGTAACAATTTTAAATGGTAAAAGCCACTCATTAGAAACCCTGTAAATCTCTTTAATAGTTTGAAAGGTTAAAAATAAGGTATTTAATGTTAACTACATGGAAAGAGACATTTCTTCCATTATTTTTACAAGTAAATTTAGAGTTTGTGGAGCAGCAGGCCAAGCAAATGACTTGAGTCAGTCACAGAGGAAATTAACAGCAGCACCGACCACAGAGGATGTATCTCCAGGCTGTCCAAACAAAGGTCTTGGTGCAAAGGGGATGCTTGGAGGAGTGCATAAAAAGAACTTCATTTTTAGTTCAATAAATTCTGTTACAAAGATGCCAACAATATACATCCAGTCAGAGACAGACTTAATACAGCAGATCAAAAGGAGCAGTCTGTAGGCGACAAAAAAAAAAACAACAACAACAAAAATAACAACAACAACAACAATAAAATTTAAAAATATCCCCTTGCTCATGCAGGTATCATCATCCATATCCGAGTGAGTTTTGAGGGGACAGAACTCACTTTGAAATGTCAAAGCACCAAAACTTGGATTTCTTGTCCAGTTTTGTTTTGGAAGCAACCTGGCAACTGCTCTTCACTGCTCTTCATGCTTTTCTTTGCCCATAGGTAAGAGAGAACCTAACCTTCACTTATAACAGACAGCATGCAACAAGAAAAGACAGAGGTGGAAGTTGTGGAAGCATACAATATCATACTCTTTGGGTAGCTATGTGCTGTGAAAATACGGTCCCAATTTAAAAAAAAAGATTGAGAGTAGGACATGAAGAATGTCTTCACAGACAGAGAAGGACCAGGACCCACCACCAACATCACACTTGCTGATGTACAATATGTAATTAATCTTTCTCTCATACTGTATTAAGAAGTAGGAAATTACCAGTTTTACGGCTGTGGAGCTGGAATAAACATGAGCTGAATCATTGCTGATCTATTAGGATAGGTTTTTTTCAAGCCACATCTTACAGTATTTTCAGTCTCTTCATCTTATCTGAAAGGTTTTGTCTTAATTTTATATCTCATCTTTGCATTGTGAAGTTGGTGTTACTGATCCCACTACAGAGAAAGGAGAGGAGTGCAGAGGTGCCACATGCTTGCTCAGCTTTATAATCATGATAATGTGAGTTTTCTCAGAAGTCTTCTAACCCATTAGGGTATCCAGAGTCCCTGCTTCATCTATCGGGAAGCCTTCAAACTCTGTTCTGTCAAACTTCATCCATAACAATATATTGATGCAAAAAAGAACAGATTTCCACCAGGACCTGAGGCAGCTAAAAGAAAGTGCTACTCAGGGAAGAGTCAGCTGTGATCAGTGCATGGCAGAGGTCCATCATACAGTGCAGGAAAATCCTCTGACTTACTTGAACTTGATTTGCCATGGCGAGCATAGGTTTGTTTTAATACTCATAAAAATCCATAGGCTTTTTTATTCGATTTAATGGGAATATGATTAAATCCTAAGATAATTGCCCTGGGTTTGTATTACTGGTAGTTTATGGTGCAGTGGGTATACAACAGTTACTTACACAATCTATTGGTCTTTTAAGATATTCTATTTATTTTGTTATGTTTTTATGTCAGGTTTTCATAAGGAAGAGAAAACGATAAATGTTTGTGGGGAACCTGAATAGCAGAACTCTAAATATTCCTGCTTTAATTTTTAAACAGTTGTTTTCACTCCACTTGTGGAACAGTGAATTAATGAAAATTAAATCTTTATAATTATAGTATCTGAATAGGACTTCAGATTATGACCTTGATCCAAGCACAAGGACTGGGTCATCTGCACCGTTTTACTCATTCCCTCTGCATTCTCTCTCAAGCAGAATTATACATTTTCTTATTATTTTTCTTCTTGATAAAATCTCTAGAACCACTACAAAATAGCTAGAGAGTAGTGCCTGCTGGAGTTTCACAATTATTTTAATTTTCCTTCTCAGGATAAAGAGTGAAAAGTGGCATTGAATTGATACATTCTTGAGAACATCTTAAAATTATAACTGGGAAAAAGTGGTACAAAATGTATTCATCCTCACAACTTCTTCATGATTGTAACCAGAATAGCAAATGGCAAAATGTATTAATTCTTATAATAAAAATGTAATGAGGACAGAGGATGGTGCAAGAACTAATTGTAATAGCCTACTTGTAACTGTGAGGCATGGTCTAATTTGAATAACATACTGCATTTCTGTAGAAAACAAGAATGATACAAAATCTGCTGCAGAAGTACTGGAAAGATACTGATCTGGTCATGTTGTCTTAGTATAGCAGTTCCCTTTCTAGAAACAGATGTTAAAGATTTATGAATCTGGTTGAATGATTAGTAGTTCTAATACTTTATATCCTTGCTAAAGTTCAAGCAAGAAAAAGTCTGTCTGAAGGGTAAAGTCTGTAATGATGGATGCCAGTACATAAAACACCAGACCTAGGGAAGAGACAGTGAGTGGGATGGAAACAATGTCTAGGCTGACCTTATGGGTACTGCTGGCACCAAGAGCTATGGTAGCTTGAGGGAAAAAATACATTGTGCTTCACGGTGGACTGGACTACAATGTCCATAATCTCCTTTTACTCCTTTTACTACTCTCACTGAAAGGCAGGATTGGCCCAGGGGAAATGGCCAGTTTGCCCATACATTCAGCAGTTATTTTGCTAGCCCTCTGGTGGAAGAAATGGTTGTGGTCACCAACACCTTCCTTCCACTCTCAAGGCATCACTAGTCAGAGCAGTTCCCGGCGACAATTTTCAAGCTGTTTTGTGGCAAACACCTACCTCCACTTTAGCACAGTGAGGCTGAAGGTGCAGCTCTGCCACATAGTGCAGCATTGTGTCAGATAGCTCTGACTTGTCCCTGCACACTCTGGGATACCCGTGCAGTAAGGACAGCATCATCCAGGGATGCCAGTGCTGTTACAAACCCCGGGAACTGCCTGGCACTGCACAACAGAGGGCTGTACAGCCACTGATGAAATCTCTCTCTTACTGCTTAACCCATGATCGATATCAATCTGTGAGTGTGAGAAACTGGATGTGAGAACCGACTGAAAACAGGATGTCTCAAAGCTTGTTTGCTGCAAGATATCTACCACATGTGTACATGATATCACATCAAAGGAGGTACATTCTTGATTCTCAAAACAACTGTATCTTGTTTGCCCCAAGAAATTAATCTGCAACTTGTCAGCACTGTGTAGAGGACAGAGGCAAGGGGGCTCACACAGCAGCTGTGTCAGAAAATAATTAGATGAGCACAGGTAGTAATCATGTTGAATGGTCAAACTATGAGTCAAAAAGGACTATAAGTTACCATTGCCCCCCACTGCAAATGGGACCCTCATTACCATCAACTCTGGCTACTGTTATGACTTGAGAGACCTGAGAATCACAGATCAGTGGGATGCTGTTGACTTCGGAGGACCTTCAAGCTGTGGCACAGACTGAAGCAGACCTGATGGCAGTGACCTTTATTGCTGTACTCTGAAATACTTCTTCTCTTTTCCTTCTTTTCTATACCTCTGCCTTTTCTCTATCACCATGTAACATTAATTTAAGGTAGCAGTAGTAAAGCTACAACAAACAGCATCTGATCTCATTTGTGTCTTAATCACACCTACAGAACTATTCAAATGCCTCCCAGGCCAATCGGAACATGATCTTACACCCTGACACATAGTTTCCAACCCTTGAACCTGCATGCAATAGTGATGATGATCCCACTGGATGCACGGAGGAATCCCTGCCCAATTTCAGAGGCAGAATGACCTCACATGTGTACAGTCTCCCAGCCACAAAACACGCAAATGGACGTGTCTGCGTGGCTTGACACCCAATTTGCCATGACAGCCCTCAGCTGAGATGGTAATGCACAACTTTTCTTTCTATTATCAACTGTATTTTGCCACTGGAGCAAGGGAAATAACACCACAGTGAGAAGAGGGGCAAGGTGGAGACTAAAGTGACTGTTGCTTGTCTGTTGGGGTTAGAGGGTGATCTTAGAGTCATATTGAGTATCCCAAAAGGATGAGAATCCCAAATGGACTTGTTTCCATGACAATTTATGAATCCAGCACAGTCTTAAACCCCTCACTGGTTATTCACATCTATTAATCAATGAGGGAAAAGGAGGTAAAATTTCTGTCAGTGTCCCATTCTTAGAGTTTGGAGGACAGGAACCACTTTTCACCCCGGACAAGGCATGCGGAGTTTGGAAGTGTGTGTATCTACATCTATGTAGCTTATAACTGCAATCAGATGGTGATAATCAACTTACAGCAAAGGTAACAGTGTTCATATCATCACTAAGTGGAAAGCCAGTCAGACTAAGTGTAAAATACAAATGATTCCTGATAATAGTGCTGTTTTGAGGAAAATCCTTAATATTCAGCCACTTAAAATGAAGCAGATAGTTCAGCTTTTAAAGAGGGCTTAATGATAAAAGAGAACTGGAAACTGGCTTACAGTTTCCCCCACAGGGCTCCCACAGCATCACAAAGATCACTTTTCAGAGAGCTGAGCACCTCTAACATTTGACTCTGCTGCAGGAATGCATTGTAATTAAACATGTTAAAAATACTTCTTACAGCTTATTCAGGGCGGCAAATACTTCCTGTTCTGAAAACCTGTGAAAATTAAGGCAGCTTTTCTCCAAGATTTTTTTTTTTCAAAGTACTGGTTTCTTTTACATGAGTTAGAAGCATCTTGCAGAATTTTCTTCAGCCCTTTCCTATGCATTTCCACCAAAAAGGGGGACTTCATTTTCCCAGTTCTGTAGCGGGAGATGCTGACTCACTCACAGCCTGCTAACAGAGCCCACCCCTGCTCTGAGCTTAGCATTTGATTATGCCACTTAGTCCACAAGAAAAATATATTTTTGACCATCTTTATTGGCAGGTAAAGTATATTTCCGTGTGAAAATGATACTAAGTAAGGAAGGGCCAAATAATGGGAATAAAGTAGTGAAGTAATTGTAAAAAGGGAGGAAACTCACCCAGCACAGATTAAGCTGTGAATGAGGGGCTAATTTCCTTAGTGTGCAGTTAGTCAGCTGAAGTACAAGCAGCTGCACCCCCTGCTGCTCAGCAGTAGCGTGGCCACACATGCAGAGAAGGAAACTCTCAGTCTGCCTTCTGACACAAAGGGGAGGCGCATGTGGGATCCTGTGTAGTGGAGATGCTTGATGGGCTACATCAGACAGCTGTTAATGTGCTCCCCAAGACATTGACCTGCTCTGCCAGGGCTGCACAGGTTGCCCACCTAACCTTGCTGCTTCACATGGGGATTTATTTCATTACTTTCAAACCAACTTTCTAGGACAGTGCTTATTGTCTGTCTCTGAAACACACTTTTATGGTGGTGATGAGTAAATAGCTGGGAGACTGGCTTATAATTTCTGCTTGACCTTTTGGACTCATCCATTGTATGACAAGCCTATGACCATAAAAGCTGCTTTGTATCTGCTCTGCTATACATATGTGAATTACTATTTTGGCCTCGTCTCTTTATTCACCACCCTCTGGTAAACTTTCCCAGTCAAAGAAGTTCTTGTGTTCTCTGTACTGTGAATTAATGAAATGGATTTGGTGATGTGACTGTTTGTGATAGCATCAGGTTGTCTGTGACAGCAAATACTGAAATTTCCCATCCAGTCTTCTAAGGTTGGGTAAGGAATTGACATAAAGTCTGTCAGGTGTGAACATGGGTCAAAACTTCAGAAATGAGGTTTCATACCTGTTAACATGAGAAGTTCCTCCTCATCTTTGCCCCAGAAACAATAGGGAACATTAACTGGTGTCATGCAGTTAGGAGACTGACAGTTTAGGAGACTAACAGGAAGTTGCCAGTGATGTGTAGAGGTGAATACTAATGCAATCTGCTCACACATTGATTCTAGGATCCCCTGCTGGTGCTCCCCATGACTGCAGATTAAACTGAGAAGGAAGATCTCAAGATCCTCCAGACATGGGGTGCAGAAATATGCTTGTCAGCATGTTCACAAAGTTCTCACACTTTTCTGAGGTAATTTGGTTCATCATAATTGCTTTTTAATCACCTGTGATAGTTCATTTACAGTACCAGTGTAGCTATGAGAGAATTAATTTTCTCTCCATGGTAGTTCTTAGTGTAATTCATGCTTTGCTTTTAATTGCTGAATCAAATTACTTAGTGTATTATTTCGTGTGTCATCCCACAACAGAGAAGTCCAGAAAGGTACCTGTATGCCTGGCTTCTCCAAGAAAAAAGGGTGACTCAAACATAATTTGCTAAACAAAATTTTCTTCTGTCCTCAAAGTGTATTTTTAAGAGGCAGGAGGTTAAATGAGTATAGTGTGTAATTGAATGCAAATCAGGCAAAACAGAAGTGATTATACCTGTTTAATTTCAGAATGACTGGCTACTTTGGCTCAGATGAATTGAATGGCACTGTCTTTCTGTAATTAGCACTGGCATTAACATTAAAAGGGAAAATGCTGAAATGGAATTAAGAGTTGGCATTTAGCCATCTTGCAGGAGAGAGAATAAAGGACAAGATCTTTTGTCTCCTCTTGCTGATTTCTTCTTCATGCCAGTCTGGGCTCTCCCCTTGGTGTGGGCAGGACCCAGAAAGTACAAAAGTGAGCTTCAAGATGCCCCCAAGCAAAGTTACATCCTGCAAGTGTCCTTGCCATCTCCCAACCAGGCTGAAGAGATCTGTCCTGCTGCTTACACCTGAGAATCACCTAACTGGCTTCAGAGCAGCCTTGGGAGAGGGAAGTCACAGCGTGAGATAAGGAAAGGACAAAAAAAGTGTCATGCAGGCAGAGAAGAAATGGGCACTGATTTTGCCATGAGAGATTGATGTGTTGCACACACCCTGAACCTAGAGCACAGGACTCCAGGGAGCTGCCCTGGTATGTGGGTACAGCAGAAAGAGTGAGCAGAGGTATGAGGAAAGGGATGTGTGAAGCCCAGGTCTGTTTTCAGGCTGTGAACTGGGATGCAAGACCCAAACAGCAGAAAGGTCAACAGCTATAAGTGTGCTTTTAGCTAGTCCAGCCGTGAGCTTTAATCTGAGTGCTGCTTAAAATTTGATGTTTGTCCACATGGTCTTTTGAAAAAGCAGCTGGTTACAGGAGCCAGTGCAAAAAGGCAGGGTCTTGTCCTTGCTGTCAGACCGTGGCACCGCTGCCCCTGAGAGCTGTGGCTGCTGCAGCTGCATCAGTCCTTACTCCAGGCTCAGTTCTTCCAGCCCTGTATCTATGCATGACTATGCCTATGGTGGAGGAGTGAGATTCACATGCCGTATCTTGGGGTGGAGATGACTCTCATGGGGCAGAAATTGGGGTGTAAATAGGTCTGTCCCTCTTCCTGCTGGAAGATCTGCTGTTGTCCTAACCTGTCCTCCCCATACAGTCCAGACTCACCAGCCTATGACCACAGCAAGGACTGGGAGAAGGCTAGAGTCCTCTTCTCCACCAGTCATGCCCATTCCTCCCTGCTGCATCAGGACAGGGCAAGTTGGGCGGCATTTATGGTATCTATAGATCCCTTGTGCCCTGGGAGAACACTTGCTGGGAAGGTTAATCCAGGCAGCTCAGAATGTGCTGCCTCCAAAGCCCCAAAGCTCATGTGCCCAAACGCGGGTACAGCACTGGTCCCGCAATGGCAACTCCTCTCCTTGGCCACTGAAGACTGCAGGCTCCCACTGCATGGAGAATTGTCCTGACCCTACCCTACATTGTTGAGATGAAGCAGACACACTGCCCTAAGAGAGTCCGGGGAGTCTGGTCCTTTGTGACAGCCCCTTAGATAAATACCTTCTACCTAAGCAGTTAATTAATTTTAGAACAACCTATTAAAAGAGCATATAATGTATTCCCATCACAGCTAAATGTCATCTCCTGTAAAAACAAAGGTATTTCAGCAAATAAAACCCCTGTAAAAATAGCACTCAGGGAAGTATATTTTTAAACTTCCACTGATGTTTATTTTTAAAGCCTTGAAATTTAATTCATGCATTGAATAAATACCCTTCAGATATCTTATCTAGTTATTATTCACATCACAAAGGGTAATGTTTTTTTTCTGGGTTTTTTTTGCAACATCAGAAATAACTATGGCCATCCCTTCAGAAGCTGATGGCTGCATATTTTCCAGTAGGACAACGGGAGGGTGAAAACAGAAGAGGGGAAAACGCACCTCACATCACAGCTCCCAAGCAGCATGTGTCACGCTGTCTGTTTCAGCATTTGGACACACTGAGTTCAAAGCAAAATGGATTAATAACAAAGAGACATTTGTGATGAATTGTTGCCATAATGCGTTACCACAATGTTTGCCAAGATTGGCGTGTTGTCAGCAGCAGTCGTCTTATGAAATACACCTCAATTCTAGCGAGCGCAGGAACTGTCTGTGAGCAGTTAAATGGTACTGTATGAATATATAAAGATGCTGTCACTGACGCAGAGCATTTGGGTAGCATTAAATAAAGCGGTCCCTTTAATGCTTCCACTTCCTACCTAAATAATACGAAAACCCAGTATGCATACACTGTCTGTGGCACCAGGAAGAGAGGTAGCTTCTACACAGAGATGTTTGCAAGAAGGGATTAAAAAGAAACTGTGATAAGGGGGGAATGGGAAGGATCTGTGCAGACTGGCTAGCTACATCTCCAATGAGTTCAGTGAGGTCAGTAGCAGTGGTTGTTCAGACCATGCTGTTGTCTCATGGTCACCTCTACAGAGCAGGCTCCTAGGCAAAAGCAGAAGCTGAATTACCTAGTGGGGACACCATACCCTTGCTCTTTAGAAGAAGAGGGCAACTCCATGCTGTGCAGCCATGGGGCCACTGACCAGCTTTGCTCAAGGCAGTGACAGCAATGTAGCTGGGACAGCAGAGGAGCTGGTGTGGGTTGAGACCCGTGCTGGAGATGTGGGAATATCTGTGGGATTAATCTGCATCAAGCTGCATCCACCCACAACTGCAATGATTGCAGCAGCCAAGCAAGCTATTCTAAAACTAGCTCAGGCCTGTCTGTATGAACTGCAGAACAGAGATAGCCTGCAGGCAGGTCTAGTTTAAGGTATTTCTCTGTCAGTATTTTCCAGCTCATAGTCATATAGCAGAGTGAATCGGAGGTTGGCCAGGTTGGCTAAATTGTCCTCCACGTTGCTGCCCCACATTTCTGTCATGTACGTTACAACTTGGCACTACTTCATGTTGTAAACCAAAGAGAACAACTTTGACATGAAGACCAGAGGAAAAGTCATTAATAGTTTTATGTAAGAGAGGTAATTTCTGTCTTTTGAGTGGACAGGCAAAGCAGTTCAGTAACCCTTACTGTCTAGGGGCAAATAGTGTCCACCTTTTTCTTGAGACACTAGTTCCTCACACAGAAGACTGTCCTCACCATCATGCGATGCTTCTCCATGGCAGTCTCAGCAGAAAACTTGGTAAAGCTGAATGCAAATCCCAACCTTGACTCACAACAAGAAAGACTGTGCAGAGGGTGATAGCTGGGTAGGAGCAGGAGGGGAAAGGGAAATAAAGGGCTGTGTTTGGTAAAACTAGGCATTATTCTGCTGAGATGGTGAGGCTGTGCTGCTGTTCTGCAGCCTTTAGTTTGGGTAACAGACTGAAATCATAGAATCCCAGAATCTTTGTGGTTGGAGAGGACCTCTGAGATCAAGTTCAACCATACACAGACAAAAAAGCCTTGGCCACTAGAGCACACCCTGAAGTGCCACATTTACACTTTTCTTAAATACCTCCAGGGATGGTGACCCAATGACTTCCTTGGGCAGGCTGCTCCAGGGTCTGACCTCTCTTCCAGTAAAGTAATTCTTCCTAATATCTAATCCAAACCTCCCCTGCTGCAACTTCAGACCATTTCCTCTGGTCTTGTCATCATTCCTCTGGGAGAAGAGGCCAACACTCATTTCTCTACAACCTCCTTTCAGGTAGTTGTAGAGGGCAGTGAGGTCTCCCTTCAGCCTCTTTTTCTCCAAACTAAACATGCTAAGACTCCCTCAGCTTCTCCTCATATGACTTGTTATCTAGGCCCCTCTTGAATGTGGCCTCTTGAAGCCCAGGCATGAGAAGTGTCTTGTTTCTTTGATACGGGACTGAAGTTTGTTCATCAGTGGCTTGGATGGTGACACAAAAATCCTCCCTTCCAGCTAACTTTGCTAAATGAAGAAGATTGGCTTTTGCAGGGAATGGCAGCACTCAGTGCAGAAGCACCTTGAGGTTCAGACACCTGAAGGTGTCAATACAGAAGACAACAGATGTTCAAGCCACCAGTCACCTTTTGAGGCTTAGCCAGGAGAAACACAGGATTTGGCCTCTGGGCAGGGCAACCAGATGCATGGCACAGCCTGAAATGACCAGCTGAGTTGCCACTCTGCTGAAGAGAACCAAGGGACTTGCGAGGCAAGGTAGCTGGGGACACTTGCTGTGAATGAAGGACAGACTTGAGAAAACTGATGTTCAATCACATGAAAAGGGGTAAAGGGAGTAATCACAACTACCCAAAGATGACAGAGAAGACAAAGATGACAAAATCTTCCTAGAAGGGGACAATACAGAAAGGGGCAACAATTGGAAACTGCACATTGAGAAAGAGTGGACATTGGGAAAACTTCTTTGCTAGGTGAAGAGTTCATTCAGGGAGGCTGGAAATCCTTCTCGAAGGTTTTCAGATCTGGAAGGAGTCACAGATAATGGGTGAGTACAATCCCATAGATAGCAGGTCTACTGACAAAAAAGCATAGGAGTAAGGTACTAGTGTTACTTCTTAATATTCAGCTGTGAAAAACGGCTGTACTCCAAATGATTTTGTGTGGCTCTGTGAGTGCACAGCAGGGATGCTGTCCCGTAGGGAAAGCATGTGCACAGTGAGGAGTGCCATGCCAAGCAAGCTGGGGGTCTGTCACAGGTCCTTGCGCTGCACAGAAGTGAATTGCCAGCTCCCTGTGTGCCTATTCTGTTCCTGCCTACATCAAAGGATAAAAAAGTGCCTGAGACAAGGAGAAAAGGGTATCTTTAATGAGATTAGGCCTTGACTTCAGCTGCAAGCTTTTAAATAGGGCACTGAGCATTAAGCAGCAGGAAAGGCTTGTTGACCATTCAGCAGTGTTCCACATTCCCACAACCTTGCTGCAACGTAAGCAGTGGTTTAGGCACTGCAGGGTAGAAGGAGGAATGAATGATCAAACCTCTGCCTTGGACACAGTGAAGCAGCAGGGACAGAGAACCACACCAGGTTCACAGGGCATCATGTCCCAGACAGGTCAGTATCCTGCTCAGGAACCTTCTCCCACAGTTTGAGGAGCATTGCTGAGATATATCTCAGTGACCCAGGGAGGGTATTGTCCACTCCTTTCCGAAATCTGTTCTTTCATCCTGCCATGCAGTTTTAGACATAAAGAGTAAGCTGTGCATACCAGTTCATGTCTTTTCAGTTGTTTTTTTTTTTCCTCTGCACAGCAGAGCTTCTTAATGAAGGAAGAGTTTGAAGCAAGGGCTACATCATACCTGGGCTGTTAACAAACAGAGGAGCTCAGTTTCAGTTTCCCTTTGACAAATACATCCATTCACTCAGGGTATTTTATTTTTCTAATCGGGGCAGCAAATTGCCCATTACAGTGTATTCTCTATGTCCCCAGGCCCACATATATTTTCCAGAAGCTCTCCTCAGCACTCCACATTATAAAATCAATCTCTATTTAAGTAAGAGGAGGATATTTATTTCTTAATTTTTTAATAATGTATTTTGTGATTTGTTACAGTTCTCACTATTGTATCATTTATTTATTGTGCCTATAGGGTGCCCTGCCACATGGTAATAGAAGAGCTACAGGAATTAGAGACCTAAGCAAAACCAAGGTCGATAATTTTGCTACACAGTAGGACTCAGTCAAAAATTAACAAAGGAGCAAAACTGCAACGCAAGGACAATATCATAATGATTTTGCTCCCAAGTTTTTTACAAACCCGTTGGAAGCAAGCTAAAAACCCCAGAAAGATCAGTCATCGCTAAAAGCAAAAATTACAACTGGATCTTAATGTATCTCCCATGGGAGATACATTCACAATTGAGTTATTTGCTATGGAGTTCTTAAAAGTTAATTACAAATTTGTAGATACCTGAATGAAGAAAACATCAGTTTCCTTTTCCTTTCTTGCCTTCTCCTCCAAACACAATTCTCTTTCAAAATACACTCAGAAGTCTTCAGGTCAGAAAAAAAAGAGGATCAATTTAGCTTGTAAAACATATGCATCCATTAGATAATGTCTAAGCTAGGTTCATTTAGTGGCAAAGATTTCACTGACTTCAGTAGAGCTAGGGATTACCTTCAGCAGCTGACTTAATTTATCACTGAAATCTGAAAGCCTAAAAGCAGGAGTCCTGGGCCATGTTTTAGCCCTGGGGTAAGTCATGGTTATACCTGTCAAGGCACAATGGCTGCAGCATGCTTATGTCCTTGGTGTTCAGCTGCAGTAACCTCACTGGCAGCCCAGGGCCACAGCCCCTGCTTTTCATGGGGCTGGTGTTGGTGATCACATTATTGAGTAGAAGTGTGTAAAAGAAAACAAGATGTACTAGTGATTTTTCACTCACAATGACCATATGAATCCCTGTCTGACCTCCTTTGTGGCACATGGGTTCTGATATAGAGAGAAGCAAGAGCTGCTGAGGATCAGCAGCTTGTTGACTGTTTCTCTTGGGAAGTATTTGCCAAACTTGCAAAACAACTTTGCCAAATGTGCAAACTTTTGCAAAACAAAGCTGACTCAGGTGGAGCTCATTAAAATTCCTCAAGGTTTGACTGTGCTTTTACAAATTTTTCGATTTTTTTGACATGTCTCCACTAAAGTCCATTCTTCATTCCTTCCTCTCAAGATCAAGTTGGGGAGATTTTAAGTGGAGTCTTCTCTCCTTGTTGCTTCTCCAGCTCCAGAAGTACTCCTGGCCTCCAGATAACCAATAACCTTCTTCCGGATTATTTGCCTGTTTCTGTGACCTGTCATTGTCTCTGAACAGTGTCGCAGCTGCCAGGCCAGAGTTCAATGAGTGTTGTACTGTCACACTTAGCCCTTTGCTCCACCAGGTTTCTACCTGTTGAACTTTTCTAAAAGAATCTTATCTTACCAGGAGACAATCTATCTCCTGACTATCAGATTATGAGGGACTGTGGTGAGAAGGCAGTGCCTGCTGAGGCAGCTTTCAAGGTGACCACAATGAGCCATCACCTGCTTTATGCAGCCTTTTAAGATGTTGTGATGCTTCAGATTATTTGGTTTTGTTTCTGCTTTCTGGAATTGATGAAATGGTAAGTGACTAGGCAGGAATTACAAAATCCAGCAGTGAGAGAGTTAGAAATCCCAAATCCTACTTGGAATACTTACAGAGGGAAAAACGCCATTTTATTGCCCTGCAGGAATGGCTGCCTGAATCATGCCTATGAGGAGCTTCCAAGAAAGCAATCCACAGATCACATGTTTCTTCAGATGGGACATCCTTGACACACTACATAATTGTCATTGAACCTTGGGCCTGGTTTTGCCTTATAAGGAATAAAAATGCACCAGTTTTAATTGAGTGTGGCCTATAGGCAAAGCAAAGGAGTCTGAGTAATGCTTTTCATTTGGTAACTCACTGGAAGGCAAGACTGAATAAAGCCAACCACAGCTGGCTCTGTTCTGGCCAACCAAAAGCTTTTCAGCTCATCAAAGTCAGAGCTGAGCCTTTGTTGGGGAGAGTTTGAGCCTGGATCCCTTCAGAGGCAGCCCTGACTGTGTCTGAACTAGTCAAGCTCCTCATGAGTAAGGCGAAATGCCTCCTCCACTGGGGCAGAGCAGCACTGCCCTTCCTGCCAAGATGCAGGAATTTGGGCTGGGAGGGGAGAGCCTGCTTCATGGTGAGGACTTCCCAGCAGACCTGCAGGGTGGTGAGCTGGTCCAGCAGCTGGCCTTAGCACAAGGGCTTGTCCTGTCCCTGGCAGGGCTCATGCTCCCTCCCCAGCCAATGAGGCTTGCCTTCTGACACTGCAGTCCTCTCCAGTGCATTCCTGGTTTCCATGGATTTTGGCATTATACACTGCCAGTCCAGCTGAATGAGGGGCTGTGTCGCATGTACCCAGCCACAGCTGCTTCCCTCTTGCAGGTGGGTATTCTGGTACTTCCTCACCTGACGTCCCTTGCACCATGACACAAGGACATAAGAAATATTCTCCTGGGTCAAAGGGACAATTTATTTCTCCTTGTATTCTGTCTTCTGTGGTCCAAATAGATGTTATGTTTGGCGATCGTGTGAGCTTGGCCATGACCTACCTGGCCAGCACCATGCATGCATGTTTCTACACACTGCCTCAGCAACCAGAGAAGTGGTAGTGGGGACAAGGGAGTTTAGCTCCCTGCTCAGCTCTTCTTACACCTCTTTAAGGATCTGCTGTCCACTAATGTGCCCAAACCCATGTGGGGCTCCCCAGGGCTGTCCACCTCCGTTGCCTCTTGTAGCAACAAATCCTGCTGCCAGCTGTGTAGAGAAATATTTTTTTTTCATCTGTTTTAAACTGATCTCTCTCTTGTGCCTCCTTGGTTCTAGTGTTATGGGATTTAGTGAATAACGATTCTGAAATCACCTTATTACTGCCTGCACAAATTTGCAAAGGACATTGTTTCTTTCCATGACTGCAGAGTAAACATCCCTAAGAATTTTGGAGATTTCCATTCCCTCTGTTGCTTAGGAAAGCTGGAAGTTGCAGATGTCACTGCTCTTTTAAGAGAGCAGTGCATATTTTAGACTCAGCTTTTGACGACAAGTGTTATTTTCAGAAGGTTAGCTGCTGAGCCTCTCGCAGGTATTTTCCACAATTAATAGTTGTGCCTGAGGGGTAGGAACTAGCTACTTCCCTACCTTATGTGCTTGTGAAAACACTGCCAGTTACACACCTGTAATTTTTAGAGACAAATGCCTTTGAAAAATCATAGGGCAGTTTTGAAAGCTGCCTGTGGTTGCTTTAAGCTGCATAAATACTTTTTTTCTAGTAACCAATGTCTTACTGAGGTTTTGAGTAAATCATTCAGAGCATCATTAGCACTCCCCGGTCATTTAGCTCTGAAATGTATGGCACAACTTGCAGAAAAATACAAAGTGTTTTGGTGCCAATCTTCAGAAAATCTGTCCACTGATACAATGGCATCACTCACTAGTCTATATTAACATGCTCCAAAGCGAAGCACAAATCTTTAGCAATCTGCCTCAAAAATCTGCATACCACTTTCTCCCTCTGGAAACCAGAGCCAATAAAGCAGGCTGACCCCAAAGGGACTGTATGCATATTAATTGGCCCAAGTTCGTAAGGTACTTGGAGATAAAAAGTGTTACGAGGACTCTGGGAACAGAGCCAAAACATGACTCCCTGCTGGAGCTCAGAGTATTTCTGTTGCTCTACCACAAGAATGATCTTTATATTCTCTTAAATCTGCTGGCTGCCTGTGTTGCTTTATTTCATCTTAGTTGTTGGAAAACAACTTGCTCCAGGCCTTGCGTCAGCAATAAATTAACTTTTTAAAACAAAAAAACATGGCACACCCAGTAGATCAACTGACCTTTAGCCATGGACATAAAATTGAGAAGTACATTACTATTTGCTTTGTGAGGCACCAGGCAGCTCTTTGCTCCTTTGCATCCTCCTGTGGTGCTGCCGGTGTTACTTTGGGCTAAGCTATTATGGTGCTGCAGTGATTCAGACTCTAAATAACTTGTAGGCCTCTTCTCCTGAAGCATGTTAATAGGTTGAGTTCACTTCACAATTGCTAATTTTATATTATTTCAAAGGATGATTACATATTTATGTATTATTTATTACACAAATCTAGCATGATACATTATTTACAGCAGTATTAACAGTATTTATTATTTATTATGGTGCTGTATTAATATATATTATTTCAAGCAAGAGTTTCTCCAGTGTTCTTTGTTGATTCCAGTTATTTGACTTAATATGCTGCAGAGCAGACAGTACTGTCCTGTGGGCTGAGGCTGCTGAAATCTAATTACATTGGTCAAGAAATGCCATTCCCTTTTGCCTTAGTAATATTTTATAAATTTGGGACAGATTGTGGTTAGCACTGCCTGGGTATAAATTAAGAAAAAGAGGGACGTGAAATGTCTACTCTTCCCATTTACATTGTGTACTCATGTGGAGTCCCACAGTCTCAATTTTCTTTTTCTCTGCTGCGGGCCTGGACAGACCCACAGACTGACACAAATACTACAGACAGCCAAGAAGATGTGAACACAGACATCTCCTTCATGTTGGTCCCTCTGAGGGAAGTCAGAATCATGGTAAATATATTGCACAAGCCCCACTTGACTGTAAACACTGACTGGTATTACTGACTGTGTTAGGGAAGTGGTTTGTTGAAATGTCACTGCTGTGGCAACAAAAGCTCTAGCTTAGAGGTGGTTAGACCTTCACAGAAAGGCCTTGCAGGAATAAATCATTTTGCTGGGGAATGGAGCTACACCAACAAAGACACTTCCAGTCCTCTGTGGCTTAACCTCA
Source organism: Pedionomus torquatus (assembly GCA_013398155.1). Taxonomy (NCBI): domain Eukaryota; kingdom Metazoa; phylum Chordata; class Aves; order Charadriiformes; family Pedionomidae; genus Pedionomus; species Pedionomus torquatus. The sequence goes on along the minus strand of VZRU01005522.1, from coordinate 126,413 downwards.
CCAACAGACCCCTTCTATTGGAGGAAGGAAGTCAGAGTGGTCTGTCTCTGAAAAGATCTACTATTGGAGTGATTGTGAAGGGCTCAAAGGCACCTTGTAGCAGAAATAGGAACACAGCCTGAGCATAAGTTTCAAAACAGTAGTGGTTTTAGCCACAATCTCATTCCTCCTCACAAGCGCTGGCAAGCTCCACCATGGGCCGGAGGCTTCTTCTGAGCAGTATCTAGCTTTGAGTTGTCTTCAAGGCCCATCTTCCTTTCCCACCCTGCCAAAGGCACTGCCAGCCTGCCTCTTCATACCGAAGGCCATGCCCAAGCTTCTGATTTGGTTACAGTTAGGTGGGATTATTCAAAAAGTATCTGACCTGTTGTGTCACAGAATGGTAGGATTTGGAAGGGATCTCTGGAGATCACCTAGTCTACTCCCCCTGCTAAAGCAGGTTCACTTAGAGCAGGTTGCACAGGATCTCATTCCCAGGTTTTGAATATCTACAGAGAAGAAGATTCCACAGTCTCTCTGGGCAGCCTGTTAAGGTGGCCTGTCACCCCCAAAGTAAAGATTTTTCTCATGGTCAGACAGAATTTTCTGTGTTGTAGTTTGTGCCCATTGCACCTTGTCCTGTGACAAGGTACCACTGAAAAGAGTCTGGCTCCATCTTCCTGACACCAGCCCTTTAGAGGCTTTTAAGCATTGATGATATCCCTTCTCAATCTTCCTTTCTCCAGGCTAAACAGGCCAAGGTCTCTCAATCTTTCCTCATAAGAGATGTGCTCCATTCCCTTAATCATCTTTGTAGCCCTCCACTGGACTCTTCCCAGTAGTTCCTTGTCTTTCTTGGACAGGGGAGCCAAGAGCTGCACACGATTGTCCAGATGTGGCCTCACTAGGGTGGAGCAGAAGGGGAGGATAACTTCCCTTGACCAGTTGTCCATGCTCTTTTTAATGCCCCCCAGGAGATGATTGGTCTTCTTGGCCACAAGGGCACATTGTTGGCTCATGGTCAACTTGTCTACCAGGACTACCAGGTCCTCTGTAGAGCTGCTTTCAGACAGGTCAACCTCTAACCTGTCCCAGTGCATTGTTATTCCTTCCTAGATACAGGATTTTACAGTTAAATCTATTGAAGTTCATCAAGTTCCTCTCTCCCCAACTCTCTAACATCTCCAGGTCCCACTGAATGGTGGAACAGCCTTCTGGTGTATCAGCAAATGCTCCTCCCAGTTTTGTGTAGTCAGCAAACTTGCTGAGGGTACATTCTCTCTCATATATTGAATGAGACCAGACCGGGTTTCCCTTGAGGAACACCATCAGCTACAGGCCTCCAATTAGATCATATTCTTGCTGATCACAACCCTCTGAGCTCTGCCATTCAGCCAGTTCTCAATCCACCTCACTGTCATCTCATCTAACCCACACTTTCTAAGTTTACCTATGAAGATGTTATAGGAGACAGTGTCAAAAGCTTTGCTGAAGTCAAGGTAGACAACATCCACTGCTCTCCCCTTATCTATGCAGCCAGTCATTCTATCATAAAAGGCTATCAGATTGGTTAAACATGATTTCCCCTTGGTGAAACCAGGTTGACCACTCCCAATAACATTCTTTTCCTCCACATGCTTAGAGATTACATCCAAGAAGAGCTGTTTCATCACCTTTCTAGGGGTGAATGTGAGGCCAGCTGACCCGTAGCTTCCCAGGTCCTTCTTCTTGCCCTTTTTGAAGACCGGCATGATGTTGACTTTTCACCAGTCTTCATGTGTCTCTCCTGTTCACTGTGACATTTCAAAGATGATGGAGAGCAGCTTCACAATTATATCTAACAGCTCCCCCAGCACTCGTGGGTGCATCCCACCGTCCCATCAGGACTCATGGATTTGTGAGTGTCAGGTTTGCCTAAATGTTCTCTAACCAGATCCTTCACGATCAAGGAGGGAGCCTCTTTCTTACTCCAGGCTTTCTCTCTTACCTCCAGGCTGTGGGTTCCTGAGGGCTAGCATTAGCAGTAAAGATGGAAGCAAAGAAAGCATTCAATAATTCCAACTTCTTTGCATCCTCTGTCACCAGGGCATCTACCTCACTCAGCAGTGGGCTCACATTTTCCCTTGTCTTCCTTTTGCTACTGAGGTACTAGAAGAAGCCCTTCATGTTGTCCTTGACAACCCTTGCCAGATTTAATTCCAAGTGGGTGTTAGAATTCCTCTTTGCATCCCTGCATACTCTGAAGACATTCCTATATTCCTCCCAAGTGGTCAGTCTCTTTTTCCACATTCTGTAAACTTTCTTCTTCCATTTGAGTTTTCTCAGAATCTCCTTGCTCATCCATGCAGGTCTCCTCCTTCCTTGTCTTGATTTCTTACCTACAGGGATGCACTAATCTTGAGCTTGGAAGAAGCCATATTTTAATACTAACCAACTCTCTTGGAACCACACTACCTTCTAGAGCCCTAAACCTTGGGATTCCTTCAGGTAGGACTGTGAGGAGGCCAAAGTCAGCTTTCCTGAAATCCAGGGTTGCAGTCCTACTTATTTCCCAGCTTCTTCCATGCGGAATCCTGAACTCCACCTTCGCATGGTTACTGCAGCCAAGGCTGCCTCCAGCCTTTGCATTGCTAACCAGTCCTTCTTTGTTAGTATAAGTTCCAGAAGCACACCTCTTCCTGTTGGCTCCATTACCTGTGTCAAAAATTTGTCATAAATGCTCTGCAAAAATGTCTGGGATTGTGCGTGCCTGGTTGTGTTGCATTTCCAGTGAACATCAGGGTGGTTGAAGCCCCCCATGAGAACCATGCCTGTGATCATGAGGCTTCTTTCAACTGCCTGTAGAAGGCCTCATTGACTTCCTTGGCCTGATGCGGTGGTCTGCAGTAAACACCCACAACTCTGTCACCCATAGTAGCCTGCCCCTTAATTCTTACCCGTAAACTCTCACCTAGTTCTTCATCCACTCCTAGGCAAAGCTTGAAACATTCCAGATGCTCTTTCACATAAAGAGCCACTCCACCACATTGTCCTACTGGCTTACCTTTCCTAAAATGAACTCAATCATCCATGGCAGCATTTCAGTCATGCAAGCTATTCCACCACATCTCTATAATTGCAATGATATCATAGTCCTGGGAGCATGCACAGATTATAGTTCTTCTTGTTTATTCCCCATATTGTGTACATTGGTGTGCAGGCATTTCGGAGAGGTAATTGAGCATGTAGGTTTCCCTGAAGGGGTACAAGAGGATCCGCTATAGCTACACACACCCTTGTAGTAGTTGGCTTTCTAGTTCGCTTCCTGGAAGGCAGCTAAGGAATATCTATCACTACTCTGCTTTATTCCACAGTTAGGTAAGATGGCATGAGTACTGCAATTCTGGACACAAATCCAGAAGTTGCTATGCATTATACTTCTATTTCTGGCTGCACCCTTTCCTCCAACTGATAAAATAGGGGAAAAGATAACTTGGGCGTCAACATTTTCCACTTGGACCCCCAGGGCTTTACAGCTTTCCTTAATTCTGTTCAGGTTGCATCTTGCTGTGTCCTTCATGCCCACATGAATGAGTAACAGTGCATAGTTGACAAGTAGTGGAACCCTCTCAGCAATGTCTCAGACCTTCACTCCCAGGAGGCACTATACCTCTCATGGCACCCTGTCAGGCCAGCAGATGGGTGTCTCAGTGCCCCTTAACAGAGAGTCACCCGCTGTGAACCCTTGTCTGTTTTTTGTACAGTATCCACTCTGTGCTATCGGTAGAGTTTCTCTTTGTAGGCTTTGCATGTGGATGTCTATATTTGTTAAAGCTTCAAATGATTCTATGAAAGCTTCTATGATTCTCTGGTATCTGTTAATGGTGTGGTTCTATGGTATCTGCTTGCATAACTGTTTGCTCTCTTTTCGTTTTGCTGTCTGCAGCTGGTATATTAACACTGTCTCACTTTGCCTCTGTCAGAAAAGCTGTTGTGCATCTCCGTTGATTTTCATACTTTCCTGACTCATTCCTCGTAATTGTGGTGGAAAAACAGCTGTTTATCTCAATTAAATTTTGATTGGTAATTAGGATCTACCTGTCACTATTACTCCTTTTCCTCCAGTGTCCCCCTCAGCTATTTTCCATGCTATTTTTTCACCTGGTTTCCATGAGAACCATCTGACTGTATCTCTGTCCAGCCAACCTGCCATATATTTGGGTTCTGTCAGGAAAGAGCAAATAGAGAGCTGTTTACTATCAGGTAACATTTGAATTTGGGTCTTCAACTGTTCCAGCAACATTCAGAATATGGTGAGCGTCAGGTTCTCATAATATATCTGAGACCCTCCATGTGTCCATATCCTTTTATGTCATATAGATGGAAGTATATCCTATATATATCCTAGGAAGTATAGGAAGTATATCCTATAGCACACTGTCAGTCTACACCCATCATCTCCAACTGAACAAAAGCTTTACAGATAAATCTCAAATCTCAAACTGCAGCAGGGATCAAGGACAAAGAGGATGTTCTGGTATCCTTTTCCTTGGGACAACAGCTAACTTCCTTGTAAATCCTACCAACCGTCCTGTGTAGCTGACAGCTAGAGTTCAAACACAATTTGTTCCTTTTGGTTTGCGGCCTGAGCTTGTGAGAGCTTTGTGGAGGTTCACTGAGACATGCACTTGCAATTACCCTGTGACAATGAGATGGGAGAGAAGAGGCTGCCCTGCTCCACCAGGGTGTATTGCTCCCTGGCACAGAGAAACAACGTGCCAGGCTTTGCAGAGATCCCTGATTGTGCAACCAGGTGACTGGTAGCCCATTAGTAGCCAAAGCAAGACATGAGCCCTCAAGGTTTTGAGTGGCAATGAAGAGCAACAGGGGCTCTCCCAGTACTCTCATGGCAAAGAAAGTGCAACAAACTAAAGACAATGTAATTGGTGTGAAAGACATACAGGCTCTGAGAAAAACGGTACTGAAAGGCACTCCAATTCATAAAGCTGTCCCTCACCACTCAGCAAGAATACATTTAAATCCCATTATCTGAGCTTAGCATGTGTGGGCATGCTAAACTTTGATAGTTCTGATTTTTCCAGTGCATTCAACTCTTGTCCCTCTACAACTTTATAACAACAGCAGTAATAGTGTCTTTAAAACATGGAGGTTCAGCTGGTGGACTATTATGGAATCATAGAATCATAGAATGATTAGAGTCGGAAGCGACCTTCAAGATTACCGAGTTCCAACTCCCCTGCCGCGAGCAGGGACGCCTCCCACTAGACCAGGTTGCTCAGTATTGTTGCTTAGCACTTGTTTCAGTTCAGCATCTACTTGGGCTTAGGGAGGTAGTCCTTACACTGCAGGGGAGTAACAAGCACCTGGAGGGCAGTACCTAAAACTTCTCCATGCAGATTGTGTGATTATATCCTAATTTCATCTTGTATCTAGCCTAAATGGGAACAGTCTCTGTGATACAAAGTGACTGTGGAGACGTTTGTGCCAGTTAGGTTAGTTGAGTGTAACCTCCACAAATGTCATTTAAGTCAAAAATATGGCCATTAAGTCTTTGAAATTCTTAGTCAAAGGCTCATGTAGTGCTGCTTGTTGTGAGTTATTGCATATATGAGAGCAGTGTAAAGAAGTGAGAGGCAGACTCCAGTTCTTCAGGCAAATAGTGGACGTAGCAGCTTCATCTGTGTTACAGTAATTGCCATGAATCCTAGATGAGACAAATATGAAGCCCTTGATGAGAAAAAACATCAGGCACTGCAGGTCTTTTTAGCAAGGTTTCCTAAGAACTGTCTTGTGAGATTTGGGAGCTTGCTCTGGCTGTGTATATCTGTCTCCTCTTCCTCAGTAACTTCCCAAGTCGTCAGCCATTTTCCACCCCACTTGGCTGGAGGGAAAAGGCCTCAGAGGTGAAGTCCTAGAGACTTTGTAAAAAAAAAAAAAACCAACAGGATGGCAAGTGCTGTCTTCTCCCACCCTTCTTTCACCCAGGTAGCACTTGTATGTGAGTCTGCTGGACAAGAGCAGAGGTGAAGGAATGAATAAACTGGAAGAAGGTGCTCAGAGGAGAAGCTGGCTGTTAGCCAGGACAGAAAGACATGGTGGTGCCCAAGACCAGAGAGCAAAATAAATCTTTTGGATCTGTAGAACAGAGGAGGTTTAGGAGAGGATAGGAAATTAGGATGTTCTAATTAACCTTATATCAGTGTCCCTTTCAGACTGAATCACAACCTCTTTGCCTTTGACCTGTTTTGACTTGGAGTTTGTTTCTGATTGGTTAAGCCAAGTGAAGGTAAACCCTAAAATTTACCCACTATATCCAAATCTATCAGTCTGCCTAAGAAAAGAAATTTGTCCCTTCAAAATGGTTCATATTCCATCTTTAGACTGACTGCAATTGTTGTCATCTTCTGTTTCACATGCCATGTGCTACTTTATGCTCTCAGTGTATTTTCAAATGCTGTCAGCTGGTTGACCTGAGTTGAATTTAGCCTGTAATCTGGAGATAAGATCTGTCTCCCACACATAGCCCATTAAGGTACCTAGAAAGTGTTCAGGTAAAAGAATTTTGTGGAGCAAGCTTCATAAATAACTTGTTGCTGTAGAAAAGGAACTGTGACTCATAGCTCAAACACATGGTATGATGCTTGTGCAAACTTTGGGGGTTTATTTCCAGATTGTTACCCTGCTGGGTTTTCTTTAAAACTTTGTCTCTTCTCCACTTGGTATCTTACTGTCTTCCTTCATGATATGCATTTGTCCCAGGCATTCCTGGGAGAGGCAAATGCCTGTGTAGAGCTGGGGCAGTTCTGAGAGGGACAAATGGGGGCTGTGAAGAAAAGACTGCCACTACGGGGATCTCTTGCCTGACTTGAAGGAGATTTTGTCAAATGTATTCTGATCCCAGACAATGCCTGTTGACATTTATATTTGCTATTTTGTTTATTATGTCTTTGACTCTGGAGCTAATTTAGGCTTATACACTGACATCCACTACTGACTTTATTGGCAGTTATGTTTGGCCCAGATTGTTTGCAGATTAGGGGCAAACTTCTGCTCTGAAAGGACATTGCCATCACCTTCAGTGAAAAATAACCACAGATAAGTGACCATCAAAAATACATTGAAAGTTCTGAGAACCTTGTTAAAAATCCTAAAATGCCATTACGTTTTTCAAGTACAGTCAAGTCTGGTTAATCACACCTTGTTTGCAAGCATCCAGTTTTATCAGCTAAAAAAAAATAAATGTCAAATCTTGTTCCCATGTCCTATTAAACTAGTTTCTGCTTTAATCTGTAACATGCTGAGACAATGCCAATAAACCAAGCGTGATTTAATCAGCTCCGACTGTTTTGATCTGACAAGCACCTTCATTTGGAGGCTGATTACTTGGCTATCCACAGAATATTCATGGATCCTGCAAGATATTCACTTCTCCCTATATGCTCGCTAGACATTTCTGCTGGAAGTATAGGACTTGTCTGACATAGAAGAATAGTATTAGCTTTTCCAAAAGCTTTTAGGAGTAACAAAGCAGAATCAAATTATGATCTATATTCAAACAATCTTTTCAAAACTTATGCAGACTTATGTTCGTTGTTTCTTCAAGCATGGGGGAGATTCCCCCTCTCCGAGGAATGGCTGCTAAGGAGCTGTATTTGGGACAGCTCTAAATATTCCTCTTGTGTAGGATGCTCACTCAATGATCAAAGACATTCGTGGTTAACAAATTTAAATTTTATAACTCTTTCTAATTTAAAACTGAAGAGCCATTTGAATGCCAGTAGTGCCAATCAGAATTTTTCTGCTGTCACTGTTGCTTGCACGTGTATTTTATGACTTTACCTATATCAGGTTTGCCTGGCTTGTGGATGTTATTCGAATACTCTTTTAGTTGCTTATGTAAGAAATTGTAATTGAAAAGAAAATATAATCATCCCAGTTTCCAGAAAGGTTTGTAAATGTGGGTCACCACTTTTGCTTGGATTTTTGCAACAGAGTTGCAAAATTTGACCATTTTTTGTTTGGTTGATATTGTGTAGTTATAATCTTCTTTATATTGATTTTTTTCTGATTCTTTCTAATCATTGAGAGTTTCACTACCAGCTGCTTCAATGTCTGCTGTAGCACTGATGGTTTTTAAACCTAACTGGGTCGACTTCTTCTGTTGGCAGGTTTTAACTGTAGCATGACAGTGGATTGACTCAGTAGCCTCTCTCTAACTTGCTTGGATTATAACCCCAGCATGAGGTGCACGTGGATGGTGCTTTTGCAGAGGTGAGGACCTGGGCTGGGAGAGGAGAGGGCTGCACTGGGCAACCCTCACCTCAACCCTGATGCTGAAGCAGCTCTAGGCAGGAGAAACCATGACACTGGCACATCCAGCCGAGCTTCAGGTATGAGAGTGGGCCCATCTAAGCCACTGCAACAACCCGTATAATTAAAGATATGTGGCAGAGGAGTTTTCTAGGGCTCAGGATTTCAGAGTTTTAGTCTGATACTTGTGACAAAGGCCACGATGGTCAATTAAAAGATACTTGCTGTCTCCCACTTTGCAAATGTATTCAATTGTGTGCTTTTCAACCAGTAGTATTTTTGATAAAAAATGAAAAAGTAACTTAACTTTTTTTTTTTTTTTCTGTCAAGAACTAGGTCCTTAAGACTTTAGCATTAGCAGATTAAGCTATTTCAGTGCAAATACAGGCTATATTTATTTACAGAGTTTTTGTCATTGATAAAACATACTTTTTTTCTGACTCATATTACTCCATAAAGTTTGAATTCAGGAACTTTAGGTTTTGCCCAGCAGTCGGTATGTCTTTTGACCAGGCTATATGATTATAGACAGAAGGGGAAAGGATCTGAAGATTACTATCTACTGTTTCAGAATACTTAAAGTGAGTAAAAAAAAAATTATTACACGAATATGGACATATATGCAAACAGCCTCCCATCCCCAAACAAGCATGTGTTGTGCTTGATTTTCTCAAAATTTACAGAAGACAAAATTACCGGGTTTTGTTTTTCAGTGTTTTTCTTTCATTGAAGACAATGGAAGAGACTTCCATTAATTTTGTGGGAACATGATTTGGCCCCTAATGGTTTTGTTTTTCTCTTTTCTCACCTATTTCTTTTACACAGAGGGCAACATTATACCTTCCATACAAAGGATACAGACTGAAAAATAGTACCTTAACTAAGGAAGGAGAATGATTTAAAAATTAATGGAGAGAACTATTACTTTTCTGTACATACTGTACAGTACACTGCTCTGAAAATTATAGTTCCTATTATTTTAACACACTAAAGCAGCTTTTATTTTTAAAGGTGTTACTTTCCAATTTCTGTTCTTGTTAATAATTTAGCAGTTTAAGAAGGTGCTGTAAAAGTAATTTACTTCATTGTGTCTGTTTCTCAACAGTGAAATAGTTTCCAAGTTTGTTTGTTTGTTTTTCTAACTCTCAAGAATGGAAAAGGTTATGTGTTCTCTGATTATTCAGGTTTCCTATAGAATCTGTCCTGAGAATTCATAGCTGAAAGTACCGAAAAACATCACTTAGAGATTATATAATAGAGGAAAAGGAAGGATCAGAGAACATTCCCTGGAAACCCACCCCCTGAATTTCATTCCTATTCCTGTAAATCAACTTGAAGAGGCTGTAAACCAAGGGAAAGGTGTCCTGGTTAGCCAATATCCTGTCGAGTTGTCCCTGTATATGCAGCAAAAGGACATTTCAAATGAAGCTACTTGACCTGAAGAGGAATCCAATGGTAAAAAGACCTTTTTTTTTCATAGCACGGACATATGTTCAAGCAGTTAACTGTAGCTGATACTGTCCCCTCCCTTGGGGCTGACTCTGACAAAATGCAGCTCTCACCAGATCCCTGTCTGGTCTCCATAGGGGTTTACATAGCAATTTCTGTGTAAAATTACACAGTTTCTGGGAAAATGACACAATCTATGTCTCTTTCAGACATCACCCCATTTGTTTAAGGAACAGGGTCCTTTTTCCTGCTGCTGAAGCTCTCCTTTGCTGTATTCCCTCTAGCCTCTCCTTTTATTCCTAGCTTTCTTCTCCCCTGACCCTGCACTCCATAAATTTCCATCTCATCCTAGAAGTGCTGCCTACCATTTTAATTCAGAAGCTAATAGCCTTGCAGCTGCCTGTAGGGTGGAACTCTAACTCTGGAGTGTTACTTCTCTCTGTGCCACCAGTGGTCCCCACCCAAAACTCAGGAATTAGGCTCTCATTGCCATTGAACTCACTGCTGCTTTCATTGCATCACTCAGCATGAGGCTGCAAGCTTGCCTGTGTTGTGCCATCACTGCTAATGCATCAGTTGAAAATGTGAAAACCACTGTCTTCAGCTCAAACAGCCTGATCCTGTATTACAGTAGCTCAGGAAATGCCTCCTTCCAAAAGAGTGGCCAGCCGAGGCTGCAGCTTAAGTCAGGTCTCTTTTCTCTGCTCATTTTCTTTCTAACTTTCTCCCACGGTCTCGACTGCTGACTCATCTGAGAAATGCCCAGACTACCCAGGGAGAGCGCAGCCTCCTCCAGCAACACCACTGCCCAGCAGTCCACCACTGGCCACTGTGCAGTTTTGGCAGAGCAACTCTGCAGTGAGGACCTTCACTGGAGGGTTTGTGGCTCACTCGCCATTGCACTCATGCCCATAGGACCTAGATCATAGAATCATAGAATGGTTTAAGTTTGGAGGGACCTTCTAATTCCAACTCCCCACACACACGCACCCCGACATGGACAGGGACACCTCCCACTAGAATAGGTTGCTCAAAGCACTATCCATCCTGGCTTTGGAAAGCAAGTCCTTGAATGTCAGTGTTGATTTTTGGGATCATGGATGGCACCACACCACCCCTGCAACCCTGTGATATGTAACAGCTATTCCTCATCCCAGCCATGCAGTCCCCTCCTGAGGAACCCCCTCAGTGAGAGCAAAGCTGAAGAGCAGTGGTAATCAGTGATAAGCACAGTACTGACTGCCAAGGGCTCGATCCTACACCCAGCAAACTCAGCAAGAAAACTACTGGTAACTGGGACAGGTTCTCACTGGATGGTAAGAGACATAAAGAGCATGACTATTTTGCTATGTTTTGGAAAGCAAATTAAAGCACTTTCTGACAATGACAGTTGGTTTATGTCCTGGTTGGTGAAAGTTACTATATTAAAAATGCACAGAAAGAAATGAGGCTGACTTTTGTACCGGAAATGTGCATGAAGACTAAACATTTTTCATGACTTATAGAGATAGAAAACTTTATTTTGAAAGGTTGAGTCAACACAATTGCTATTAAACACCTTTCTAGTATACACTGTGCTTCAGCAGAGGGACCATATAAAAGCTTCCTGGATAAGTACCACAAAAACCTAAAAATGTTTAATAAAGTTTTGAAAATCATTTAAATATTAACTTAATGGGTCCTGTTTTCCTTTCAGCAGTGAAGGTTTGCATGAATGGCATTGCACTGCAGTAGTAGAGAAATAATTAGAGTTGGGTTTTTTAATTAGCTTACGGTGGAATAGAAGTGTAATCACTTAAACCACAGAATCATAGGAAAACCAAATATATTTTAAGACAGTTGTGTCAGTGCCGAATTAAAGTTAATAGGATTTTTTTTTTGATCCACTCAAGAAGTGTCTCATCTAAATGATTGCTGTCCTTCTCCACACCAGAAGAGACTGTGACTCATTTCCATTCTTAATCTCATACATGGGCTTCAATCATTGTCTTCATAGTTCACAAATAGTTGCTAATATGAACCTATTTCATGAAATGTTTTAAAGATGATTCAACTTGTACAAACTTTATCCAAATCCCTTCACATGTTGCACAGAATAAATAGAAGACTATGATAACCTAAGGAAATCTCCAACTATAAAAAGTTCCTACATTTCTCCTTGGGTGGGATACTCCAAAACATTCAAGCTGTTGGGGAACACATATTCCATCAACTCTGAAATAATGAATATGTGGTAGAAAATTCCATTTCTTGCCAAGAAAACTTTGGAATAGCTGTCTAAAAACTATCTACATGCCCAAAGAAATACAACTCCAAATTTCTCAACTCTGGTATCTGTAATTTAACAATGAAATTATAGAAATTTCATCCTTGCAATAATGCATTTGGAGTAGATATAGGAAATAAGCATATTTGTCACAGAGTGAATCCAGTAATTTGAAAAGTAATAGTAAGTTACGCTGGCTACAGGAAAAAATGTCCAGTGCTGTGTTGACCTTGGTTGAATGTTTGGTGCCCACTATATCTGCTCTATCACTCCCCTCCTCAGCTGTACGAGAAAGAGAAAATATAGTGAAAAGCTTGTAGGTAGAGATAAGGACAGGGAGATCACTCACCAATTACTGTTGTGGACAAAATCGGCTGAACTTGGGGAAAATTAATTTAATTATTTACCAATCAAATCAAAGGAAGGTAATGAGAAATAAAAACTAAATATTAAAACAGATTCTCTCAAATCCCGTCTTCCTGGGCTCAACTTCAGTCCAAATTTTCTCTGCCTTCTCCTCTCAAGTGGTGCAGAAGGATGGGGAATGGGGGTTATGGTCAGTTCATCACACATTGTCTCTGCTGCTCCTTCCTCCACAGGGATAAGATTCCTCACAGTCTTCCCCTGCCCAGCGTGGGTTCCATCCTATGGGTGACAATCCTCCACGAACTTTTCTAATGTGAGTTCTTTCCACAGGCTGCAGTTCTTCACAAACTGCTCCAGCATGGGTCCCTTCCACAGGGTACAGTCCTTCAGGAGCAGACTGCTCCAGTGTAGGTCCCCCATGGGTCATAAGTCCTGGCAGCAAACCTGCTCCAGCATATGAGGTCCTCTCTCAGCAGGGTCACAGGCCCTGCCAGGAGCCTGCTCCAGCAGGGGATATCCATAGGATCACAGCCTCCTCTGAGGCATCCAAGTACTCTGATGCAGAGCCCTCCATGGGCTGTAGGTGGACATCAGCTTCACCATTGCCGTCCATGAGCTGCAGAGGAACAGTCTGCCCCACCATGGTCTTCACCACAGACTGCTGGACAATCTCTGCTCCAGTGCCTGGAGTGTCTTCTCCTGCCTCTCCTTTTTCACTGACCTCGGGGTCTGCAGAATTGTTGATCTCAAATATCCTCATTCCTTTCTCTGTCGGAAATTGTGTAGGGATTTTTTTTCCCAGAGGTGTTACCATCATTGCTGATGGGCTTGGCATTGGGCAGCGATGGGTCCATCTTGCAGCTGACTGGCATTAGCTCTGTCAGACATAGCGGAATCTTCTGGCAGTTTCTCACAGAAGCCACTCCTGTAACCCCCTGGCTACCAAAACCTTATCATGGGGTACCAATATATTTTTTATCAAATATTTCAGTTCTAACAAAATGCTGATTTTCCATTTGTTTAAAATAATGTTTTTTCTTCTCTATTGAAAATATGTGGGAGTTGTTTGGATACTTTTGTTCTCTGACTTGCCAGCATTACCTAGTAAAAAATCAATCTCAGAAAATTCATATCAATATATATTTTTATTTAGAAATAAATATACGATACAAATTAGTATTATACATATGCATAAATATTACATATACATGCATATGCATGTGCATATGCATATGCATATGCATAAAAATAAAAATACAAATACAAACACAAACTGGCTGACCTCTTGTGTGTCAGGATCAGATATTAACATCACAGCATTGGTGAAGAACAGTGATGAGGTAGTTGGAAGAAATATGAAAGAATTGAGGGCAAAATAGTTTCTCACCCACCTTTTCACCTGCTGTGATTCCTGTGCTGGCTGTGACATCGTAAGAACCTACAGGGACCATTACAGGGACTATTACAGGTCCCCAAGCAGTTTTTGCAATAACACAGTTGACAAGGAGACAAGTTTCGTTGAACATCTGTAAAAAATATGAATTTATGTGGCAGACACTGAATGCTATCAATAAACAAATAATTGGCTTGAGGTTTCATTTTCTTTCCCATTCTAAGAGTCTGCTAGGAATAGGCAAACACTAGTTACTGTATCAAAATGACATACGCAAAGAGTGTTGGCTGTAGTACTGCTTGCAGGGTCACATCAGAATAAGCAAGTGCTGGAGAGCTACATGGAGCACACAGAAATGTCTAGGACCTAGAGCAAAGTGGGCCAGGACTCTTTTTCTTCTTTTCCTTCAAATACTCATGTCTGTCATGTAGGACTTTGCTTCAGAATTTCTGCATCTTTTTCCAGCAATGACTAGGAAAGATTCAGGGAGGATTCCACTGAAATTAACTTCTAAATCATGCTGACTTTGATGGGAGTTAAGTTAGACATGAGCGCAAAGAAGCAGAAAAGCACACAGCAGTGATTTTTCCTTTTTCTATAAAGTCTTGTACCCAAAGCTTGAGGATCTCAATACTTTGGGCTGAGTTGAGAACATCCAATTCCCACTCCCAGTTTGGAGTTGGGAGGAATGCCTCTGGAGCAGGTCCTCTCTCTCACTAGACAATTACAGCCCAGTCAAAACTTCAATATCGAGCCTGAAAAAAGAAGATGTTCAGAGTCTGTTATAACAATGAACAAGTATAGAAGTGTGAAATGGAAATGAGATTGGTTTGGTTGGAAGCAGCTATTGATGGACTATTCTGAAAATGGGTTGCTGGTTCCTGTGAACAGAACCAAAGCAAATAGAGAAAGCTCAGGTGTGTTAGTGGAGATGGCCCTTTCTACACTGGCCTTGTACCCCAGTTATGGAAGAGATACCAGCTCATTTCCAGGATTTTCTTTTTTCATTCATGGAACTATGTTCTAACATAGAATCATAGAATCCTCCAGGCCGGAAGGGACCATGCAATGAACATTGTAAAACATGGTAAAACATGGTAAAAAAGAAGCATTGCAGTCTGCTGAGTGCATCGTATGAGTTCTATGGATTATCTACTGTATTTACACAGTTGATCTGTGTGAATATAAAAGCATGGCTCTGCCTATGGTCTGATGGATAAATAAATGTCAAGGTTTGTATGTTTTTGAAAGAGATTTATTGTGGTTTTCTGGTAAATTTTACACTAGTTAAAAAGAATATTACACCACAAGAAATATCCTTAGTATCTGTAAAGTACAAGCATAGATAATATTTAAAAAACAGTTCCTGCCATTAAACTAGGAAACTTAAAAATCATGTTGTAGCTTGGTGGTCTGAGCAGAGTTCTGGGAGTTGGGCAGCTGTGAAACTTCTGATTTTGGACATGGCCAGGACACTTCTATGCTTCTTGGCTTTAGCTGCCACAAAAATCCTTAGGTCCTTAGTGCAACTGTGCTGCACCTGTGTAAGACTGGTCACTTTTTACCCAGGATAGCACATTTAGAGGAAAACTCATGCATTTTTATTTTTGTAACTGGCTTTCCACTCAGTCAGCAGACTACTCTGACACATTTTTCAACAATTTGATGAAAGAGGGGCAGTGGGAGCACATGTCACAGACAAGGAAGGTAAGAGAGACTGGCTCCTTTACTTGCTACATGCATTCAAAACACAAGAGCACCTTTAAGGTGTCCTGGTGTCCTGCTTTTAGATTTGCTATATTTGTTAGCAGGAGGAATAACTTTATTTTAGCTAGCCATGTAGAAGTCATACTAAGTCAATTCAACTTTTATTTCCAAAATAGTCAGCATAAATTTATAAAAGATGATATGGGAGAAAAGAAATAAAAACACCTTAAGTTTGCATTCCCCCAAGGTCAAAACTCAGAGGTCTCTCTTCATCTATTTGGGAGACAGCTGATGCTCCTCCTTAGAACACCTTAGAACACCAAGGAAATACCCCTTCAGTGCTGGTGATTCACCATCTGCATTTCACTATCAACTATATTCATTGACACTTCAATTAATTACCTGTTTGTACATTAGCAGCCTAACACAAACAGCTAGATAGAGTGTCTTCATTCCACTCATTACTGGCTTTTGACCGAAGCCAGACATGATGATGGTCCAGAGTTCTGTGCAATAGTAAGTTTTTGGGACAATTGAGATACAGCAGAAGGAAAATGGCAGATTTGTGGCTGGAGAGAAAGAGCTTGGAGTCAGCCAGACTGCGTAGGCTAACACAGTGGCTCAGACAAAACTGCTTTAATGAGTCAAACTTTCTCTCTCAAGCTCACGCTGCATACTGACACTGAGATGATAATAAAGCTGAAAGCGATGTGGTGTGAGGAGCTGGCCTGGGGTCCCTGAACAGCCTGGGTACCAGATTGTGCTCATCTGTCCATCTGGGTTCCAGCAGTTCAGTTGTGCTGCTGCAAAAGGTCTCTGTGTGAGGTCTACAAGAGCCCTTTGCCCGGCATGACTTCCTACTGGCATTCTTATTGGGATTACCCCTGTTTCCAGCATGAATTTAAAAGCTGACACCCAGTAACAAGCACCTGACCAAAGAGATGGGACTTCACAGTGAATCTTCCTGGCCTTGTTTTGTAGAAACCGTTGCGGCAGGCAAACAGTCAGCACCTCCAAAACCTTCTCAAGGTTCTGAGTTTGGTCTTTGCTGCTTCATCTGAGGCATTGCACAATGCAAAATGTTGACCTGGATGATGTGACTGCTGTAAGGGGGTCTAAAATCCATAAAATTACAATCTCACCTCATGACAGTGAGCTACATTTTGTACTTCATCTCCTAGAGTGCAAGACCTGAACTCCACGGACAGCCAAATGTCACACTTCCTCTTGTGTCTGCTGCAGATAAAGCAATATGTGAGAGGAAATCTTCCTGGTTTAAGACACCTTGTAACCAAAGGGAAGTTGTATTGGGCTGAAAGCCAGAATTTCAATTAGTATCTCTTCCAAAGACTGTTGTTAATATTTCTACAATGTACCACTGTGGTGACTGAGCTAGACTTTTCATTCGTCTGCCAGGGAAGAGAGTCTAGGTCTTTAAAGTGACATATCTAGTCAATTCCTTCTGCACACTGAATCGAATAATCAAATTACTCAATCAGCAACACCAACTGTAATCCCTAGACTGCGAATATAGCCAAATAATCCTGACACCCAACATTACACACAGCTACCCTGTTGCTGATTTACCTCTAGGGTGCAGCATGTCTTCTGTGGGTCTCTCTGCACACTGCATAACCACCTAGGTGCTCCTCTATGTGGCATCTGCAGTATTTCTGAAGTCTCCAAGTCCATTTTTCCCACTGGATGGCACAGAAGTGCACAGGCTTTGGAAATTAGGCTGTTGGGTTTTTTGCAAGGGCTACTCCCTGATTTGGAGTAAATACTCTTAATCTCTGTATTTAGGCTGACAACTTCATTTAGCAGGCCTGTTACAACAGCATTTTTCACCCAAACCTCCTTGTCCCAGTGCATCTACATGGCTAGTCTGCATTGATGTTAAATGTTAACCCATTTCCTCCGCAGATTCTCAGGGAGGCGGGTGCCAAGCAGGGTGCTCTGCTGAGCCCTCCTGTTGGCACTGGGGACACAAAGCTTCATGTTTTTCACTGTTCTTCAGCCAGCACCTACTGTTTCTTAATGCTGAAGGTAGAGGGAAAAAAAAAAAAAAATACAGCAAATGTAATGGTGTTGCGAATTTTCTGCAAATACACAACTTAGCTGCTTGTATTGTTTACATCAGACACCACACATGAAGGTGCAGAAAGCTTGACAGACCTCTTTTCAGATCAGTGAAGGCAGCAGGCAGCTGTTTGTTGGGCCTGAGCACCAAAAGGCATTGAGGGAAAGGGCTGAAGTTGCAAATCCCAAAATCTTCAGTGGTGGAGCAGTGCAGTGTGAATTAGCAGAGTGTCAGCTGAGAGGCTGACAATGCTGAGAGGCTCACCATTGACAACAATTTTCCTTGCTTTCATGGATCTAAAATAATACAATAATACAATATACCCTTTAATGTAACTTTAATTCAGTTTTTGTACATTAATTCCCTTCAGGTCCATTCCTTGTCATTAATATCATCTATTGGCAAACAAAAAAGGATTTCTTAAAAGAGAACCTTGCCAGCTGAGGAAAATGTTTGACTTGCCTTGATGTTTTCAGGCAGTTTTGTTTGCATCTTTCAAGGATATTTGAACAAACAAAATAATGCCTCTGCAAATTTAATTTTATAGCCATTGTCCTGGCTTACAGTCTCCCACTGTACCCATTAGATTCAACATCTGTAAGTAAAAATTGCAGGGAATATGTGCAGGATTAATAGCTTCTAATTTTCATTTATGAGCTCTGAATGCTGATCAATAAAGGGTTCACAAACCTGGCTTTCCCTATGCTTTGCTTTGTCAGGTGTCAAATTTTGTCCAAGAACCTTGTTCAGCTTACCACAGCCATTGGTGTTTATAACAGCTATCTCGTCTGCTATTGGCACAGACAAGATACAGGCAACATTTCAGAGTCCTGTGCTTGCACTCTTTCAGTGTACAATACTTGTACCTCCCTCAGATTCAGAGTCTGGGTTCATGGGAGCTGATTACAGTTGAAGATTAAAAAGGCAGTCTTCCACACACGTGTTTAGAAGCAATGGATGGTATCTGCAGGACTGAACCAGCACACATCTGCTCAGAAAGGAGAAAAATATTCCCTAATTAGAAGGGTACCATCATTAGTTGCAAGGAAAAAAATTTGGATATGCTATGTATGTCTGCATCCACATATACAAAAAAAATACATGCATATGCTTATATGTGTGTATGTCTGTGTGTTTATATAGTTAAATATATGAAGTTGTTATGTTTAAGAAACACTTTGTTGACACAGAAATGTCAACTTCAGGCATCCAGAAGCTGGAATGGGCACCCAGCCTGCCTGCATCAAGTCATGGGGAGAAGCAGCCAGCCCTGGTGAGGCTCCACACTACCGGCAGGATAAAGGGAACAAACAGTCATGGATGTCTATAGGCAGAATGGGTTACACAGGCAGGAACTGGGGAGGGAGGGGTAAGGCTGATGCCTAGGCCTCCTCTAGATGCTGTAGGTGTATTTTCTGCACTGGCTACATAAAATAAATAAGTAATGATAGAAGAGGAATAAGAACTCAAGATGTTCTTATTACAGATCATGCCTTTCTTGTAAGTGTTCATTATGGTAATGTCTTCTCCTTAATCTTTAGCCAAAAAGAAACTAGGCTATGGTAGGTAAAGCTCACTTCTCAGTAGAAAATGAATCTTCTAAGGCAGAAGTGGAAATTTTAACTGGGTCTTCAGGAAAGAACTAATCACTCTGCCAGAGAATATACAAGATCAACTCTTTCCTCCAGCTGTTTTATGAAGTAGAACCTGCCTTTATATGTATGTAGAAGCCACCTCTATAGGCTTGAGCTAGAAGTTTGGAGAAAATCTACTGGGTATCTTCACTGGAGCTCACAGGGGCTGCACTACTGCAAGGACCTCCTGGAAATCACCATATCCTTGCCATAGGGCAGCGTCAGCTTCAAAGTTAGATAGATACAACTAACTAAACCCTGTTATGATAGGAATCATTTTCTGCAGGTGCACAAAAAGTAAAAACACAGGTTTGGACAACAAGCACTCTGGTAAATCTGAAAGTATCACCTGTTACCAGAAAAAAAGAAAATCTCTTTATATTATAAATGCATAATTATCATTCTGACATTTGGATCCACTTCAGAAATACTGGTCCAAATGCTGCTTATCTTACTCAGGCATATGAACTCCTCTCACAGACACATTAGGTTCTTCATGAGTTGAATGACAATATGGCAAATAAAATAGTCCCCATAGAGTTGCTACTCTATACCTGAGGGTTCAGTGTTGTTTTGGGGTTAACTTTGCTTTGGCCAGCAAGGACAGGGTGGTGAACAGAACTTCAAGTGGACACTTATGAAAGAGACAGAGCTGAGTGACCAGAGCTGGGATCATGGAGGCTGAAGGTGGCTGTTGGTGGAGGCAGGTGTCACCAGTCTCTGCAGAGCATGTCAGCCAATTACTAATTAAGAGTTGCATACTGGGGTATGTCACTTTTGTCTCTTGGTTCAAAAAACTTCTGTTACTCCCTGACAAACAACTTCTGTAAGTTGTCTCTCATAGTAGTGAGATCTCCCAGACAGATGGGATGACAAATGTGGATATGAGGGAGGTTGTCTGATTGATTGTCTGGCTGCAATGGCCATACATTAACTGGCCCTGACACAAAGTGCAGGAGTAGGTGCCTGAGACCAAATTTAGTTCTCCTGTCCTTGGATAATTCAATTATCATGCTCCTGGGTAAGAGCCATAGAATCATAGAATGATTAGTATTGGAAGGGATGTTAAAGACCATTGAGTTCCAAGCCCCCTGGCATGGGCAGGGACACCTCCCACTACAGCAGGTTGCTCAAAGCCCCTGCTCACACCTGGGACCCCTATGTCCTTAGGTGTAACCAGGTGACTGGAGGACTGGTGAAAGGAGACACTGAGTGTCTGACACATAAAGAACTGCACATGGTGCTCTGTTGATGAAGAGGCTTAACACCTCTGGTGAACAGCAAACAAGGAAACCAAAGGAGACAGGACACTGTACCCGGGAGAAGGTTGCTTGGTTTGCACAATTAATCAATTATTTCCCTATATCACTTCACTGGCAGCAAGATGGACAAGAGGAAGCCTGTCAGGGTCAACAGCTTAGCTGCTGAGGCAAACACTTCATGTGAAGAGCTTCAGCATCTGAAACAGATGTTGATCTACTTTACCTACATACATGCAGATAAACTGCACAGCAGGCAGGAAGGTTGGCTGGTTCCAGCGTAAAGCACATGCTCCCTCACTGGGGGTTCTACGTGTGGCTGCAGACCCAGCATACGCATACACCCATGTACACATGCATATCAAACACAGTTAATGGCAGATAGTAGTAAAATTCAATAAGCTTTCAACTTCTCTTGAAAGCATTTGCATTTTTTAAGTCAACTTCCCATTTCTTTATGAAAATTTTTCAAAAGTGGCATTCTTGTGTCAAGCTCTAGGTTTCCATGTAAGTTCAAGTTAGTGACTGAACTTGCTATGTCTGCCAGCTGTTTTGTTGCAATATCTACAGAGAAATATCAAAGGTCTGTTTTGTTTGGGACTCACAAAAAGTAATTCATTATGCATAATGGTGATGTTGGCAGTGCATGCCAAATGGTTAAATCTAATGTAGCATACAGTTTCATTAAGGCACAACAAAATTAATCTATCCCTTCCCACCAGGAGGTTTAAACAAAAGCAATGGGGAAGGAGACGCATATAAAAAGCAGCAATTCATTAATGAAATGAAGACATGCAAAATAATTAGGCTTATAACAATAAATTAGAGGGCTAAATTAACCCTTTTATTTTCACTCCAATATGCACAAGTCAGAACCCTAACATTGGGTAATGTAAACGTATTATGTAAATGAAATCTTGAGTGTCTTCTGACACTTCTAAAGTTTCTTTCCTTTCAGGGAAGATCTGCACAAGCAGATCAAAATGAAGCCACTAGTTACTTTTAATAATTTTATCTTGTTTTACAGAAACTGCCCATGGTGAGTTTGTATTCAAATTCTGTGATTGGACTTTGGATCTCCAGAGGGAAGTTGCAAATCAAAGAGTTAAGTCAAAGACTCAGAGAGACAGAGCTGCCACTAAACTGGTGTACAATAACTTGTGTAATTAATAATACTGAAACTAAGGGACCAATCTAAATCAATGGAGGAATGGTGCTTAGTAATTAGTAATGATAGTTAAAAGGGATTTCTGTGTTCCCAGTAAGACAGGAGAATGTTTTAAACAACAGTGTGTCCGCACAGTGTAGATGCTGTTTGCTTAAAGGTGCAAAGGAAAGAGAAATATTTAAAAATAAGCTACATTTATTCAAGATAAGAAAATCCCCAGATGCACAGATCTTTGACTTAACCAAGTAATCAAGAAATTCCTTGGCCTTCTGTACTTTAATTTTCTAATTTAACCGAACACAGTGGGAGCTTTTCCCTCTACTTTCTGTTTACAACTCTCAGCTCTGTCCAAGAGGGAAGAAATCCTTCTAAGCACCCAGCAGTGGTTAGGGGATGAGGTGAATTCAGGGCACAGGGAAGCCTTTGGTGGACCTCTGCAATGACTTCAAACCTGGGGAGCAAAGGACTCCCACCCTCAGGGTGCTCCCATGGATCACACTAGGCTGTGGAGCTGGAGTCTAGTCTGCATGTAGCATTGCCTGGATGTGAGTAACAAAGCACAGATGTCACGTGCTAACACTTTGTCCCACAGAGTACCCAGAGTTGGAATGCCAGCTGGAATGTCAATCATGTGAGACTGCTTGCAGGTATATAAGGCAACATTTAAAGCTTCAACATATAAGTTGAAAACGCAGTATTTCTCTCCACTTTCCAAGATGACTCTGCCAGCATCTAGAACAGGAAACGAAGCTTGCAGACAGCAGTAGTATCACAAGAGGAAGCCTTGTAGGCAACATAAATTTATCACGCTGAGGAAAATGTATCACAACAAACCTAGCAGCAAGTCTGTACTACAGAAAGAGATGGGGGATTCAGAAGTCCTTGGGCAAGCAGCCACAATGGCAGAACAGGTGGCTGCACCCAGCACCACACCATCGAAGACCAATGCAAAAGTCCAGGGCACACCACAAATCAGGGGGACATGGCCAAGAGGTATCTAAAATGAGGCATTGCCCACAAGGTTTTCTATTAATTATTACTATTAGTTGTATCTGAAGGAGGAATATGTGGGGAGCTATACACTTAAAAGGCTTTATTCTGAGCCAGCTGGAGCTGACTATGTTGTTCAGGATGCCCCTCATTCTCTGATCACTTCTAACTCTGATGACAGCTGTTGGTGCCAAGAGATTCCTGGGCAGGGGAGTGGCACAAAGATGGGGAAAAGAGATGGACTCAGTCCAGATTGAGGTAAGCTGAAATCTTTTTAAAATGTTCTTTCCACACTAGGATTTTGTTTATGTTTTCTACAACCACAACCATTTTAGGGTGCTGATTGTCCTCACACCAGTGTCCATGTACCTTCACTAGTTTTAAGGGAGACATACTACTGAAAGTACCTAGATACTGATGCCTGATGTAGGAGACAAGGACACATTGATTTTACTGGGTCAGTGTTTCATTGGAAGGTAGTGATGTTCCTTCTCAGAAATCTCCCAGAAGAGAAAGGCAGTATGACAGGTATCTTTGTTATCTAATGGGTCTTACTCAGTCAAATTTGTGTACTTCTTTCTGTTCTGGTCATTCTCTTACCAAGCTGCCTAAGTGAGGTATACCCATACACTTGACGAGTTGGCTTTGGTGATACTGTTTTACTTAGCTTACAAGGGTCAAAATGAATGGACTCCAATGTACTTCCTTCAATAGTCACTAGGTTCATTGTTACTGATTTAATATGTATTTTAAAGATAAATGTCAAGAAAATATATTTTTTAAATTTTATTTTATTTATTAAGTGATGGTGGCTTGTCACTACACTGGCTATGTGCCCTCTGTATAATTCATTAAACTAAGTGGGTACTCCATAGCTAGTGGCTTGAAAACTCCTGAAGCTAAAGGTAAATATTGCTAGTTCATGGCTGGCAGCCAGAAGTCCTCTTTGTCTGGAAAGCCAATATCTAAGCCAAAAATTTATCTAAGCCATTCCTTATTTTTACGTGTACAACTCTTCTTAACCTCTTAATTGCAAAGATTTGCCAAGATGTATCTGATACATCTCAGATAATGATGACAGTTCAGTAAATATGCCCTATTTTAGAATAAAGCAGTCTTACAGAGGTGAGCCAGGGGCTTCTGAACAAAGGAAGGTCAAAGAAAGTGTACCCCACTCTTCCTTGTCCTCCAACAATGAACGAAACTGGCAAACCAGCAGCAAGAGATGAGAAGGCTGGGTGTCATGGTTTGGCTGCTGCTGGCAACAAACACTCACAAGGTCCCTTGCTCACTCCACCATGCAGTGGGAAGGGAGGAGAATTGGAAGAAAAAGGTGAAACTTGTTGGTTGAGATAAAAACAATTTAACAGAACAGCAAAGGGAAGAGGAAAGTAACAGCAATAATAATGATAAAAGAACATACAAAACACCCCTCACTGACCAGAACCCAGAAAAATCCCTACCTGCTCCTGAGCAACAATTCCCCACAGCCCCACCATTCCTCCCGACTATATCCTGAGTATGACTTCACATGGTATCAACTACCACTCCTCAGGCTAGTTTGGGTCAGCCTTCCTGTCCAAGCCCCTTGTGAGAATTAACCCTATCCCCTGTTCTGTTAACAGAGCACTGAGGTACTCCACAATTCTTTTGCTTCAGTCTTCACTGCTAATTTCTCTTCCCACACACCTCAAGTGGGTGGACCACAAGGTGAGGACTGGGGAAGAAAGTCCTTTGCATTGTAAAAGAAGGACAGATTTGATTCTGCCTGATAAATCTGAACATACAGAAGTCTATGGGACCTGATGAGATGCATCCTGCAGTCCTAAGGGAACCGGCTGATGTAGTTGCCAAGGCACTCTCCATGATATTTGAAAAGTCATAGCAGTCAGGTGAAGTCTCTGGTGACTGGGAAGAGGGAAACATTGCATTAATTTTTAAAAACAGTAGAAAGGCATACCTTGGGAAGTACAGACCTCTCAGCCTCACCTCTGTGCCCAGAAAGATCAAGGAACAGATCCTCCTAGAAGCTATGCTAAGGCACGTGGAGCATGGGGAGGTGATTCAAAACAGCCAGCATGACTTTACAAAGGACATGTCCTGCCTGACCAACCTAGTGACCTTCTACAACAGAGTGACTACATCAGTGGACAGTGGAAGAGCTATGGATGTTGTCTATCTGGAATTCTGTAAGGCCTTTGACATGGTTCCCCCCAACATCCTTCTTTCTAAATTGAACAGCTAAGGATTTGATGGAAAGACTGTTTGGTGGACAAGGAATTGGCTAAATGGTTGCACCTGGGAGGTAGTGGGCAATGTCTCAATGTCTATATTGAGCCATTTGATATCAGTGATAAGGTACATCCATACTGGGACCAGTACTGTTCAATATCTTCATCAATGACATAGACAGTAGGATCAAGTGCACCCTCAGCAAGTTTGCAGATGACACCAAGCTGACTGGTGTGGTTGCCATGCCTGAGTTATGGGTTGCCATCCAGAGGGATCTGGACAAGCTTGAGAAGTGGGCCCATGTGAACCTTAGGAGGTTCAACAACGCCAAGTACAGGGTCCTGCACATTGGCAACCCCCGATATCAGTACAGGCTGTGGGATGAAGGGATTGTTAGCAGCCTTATGTAATGGGACTTGGAGGTACTGGTGGATGAAAACCTGAACATGAGCTAGCAATTTGTGCTCGCAGCCCAGAAAGCCAACCTTATCCTGGACTTTATCAAAAGAAGCATGGTCAGCAGGTCAAGGAAGGTGGTTCTGCCTCTCTACTCCACTCTGGGAGACTACAGAAGTGCATCCAGAGCATTCAGCTCTGGAGTCTTCAGCACCGGAAAGACATGGTCCTGTTGGAGTGTGTCCAGAGAGGTGCTACAAAAATGATCAGGGGAATGGAACACCTCCCTGATAAAGAAAGGCTGAGAAAGCTGAGTTGTTCAGCCTGGAAAAGAGAAGGTCTTGGGGAGACCTGATTGCAATCATTCAGTACTAAAAAATTCTTATCAGAAAGATTAGAACAGACTTGACCAGTGTCTGTTACAATCAGACAAGGGGTAATGCTTTTAAACTAAAAGTAGATTCAGACTAGACATAAGGAAGATATCTCTGAGGGTGGTGAAACCCCAGCACAAGTACCCCAGAGAGGTGGTAGATGCTCCATCCCTGGAAACACTCAAGATGAGGTTGGATGGGGCTGCAAGCAGCCAGATCTAGTTGAATGTGTCCCTGCTTATTGCCCAGGGATTTTGGACTAGATGACCTTTAAAGATCTCTTCCAAAACAAACTCATCTATAATTGTGTGCTTCTGTGCTTCTAAGGTCACACACAGCTGCAGAAGTTCCCTTCATCCTGTACAGCCATGAGCAGACCCTGTCCTTCTCTCCTACTACCCTTTGCTGCTTCACGTCTCATATACTACCACCAGTGTCAGTTCATCTTAGCTCCCCAACTGCCTCACTCTCCTCCCAGTGCTACTCCTGACATGATGGTGGTTTTGCTACTGTTTTCAACAGGTCTGGAAACAGCATTGGCCACAGCTCTGTCCTCCCATGCGTCTACAAGGTTCTAGTCCCTGGTGCTGGTGAATCACAGTGTACAGTCAGCTTCTCAATAAACTCTTATGTTTGGCTACATCTCTAAATAAAGGAGAAAAGTAAAATATGTGATACAGCATTTCTGTGGAAACTTCTGAATTTCCATTTTCACATGTCACTACCAAAGTAAATGAAGAGCCCAGACTGGCTGTCAAATTCACTTAAGTCTTCAAGATCAGGACTGAGGGAAGACAGGGTTTTATTTGTACACCAGCAAATAGCATCTGGGAGCCAGTGGGATGTGACAAACCTGGCAGCAAGTGATGTTATTCTTAGGGTGCCACTTTGGAAGAAATCCTTGTGGGACTGGGTCCCCAGCCAAATGAATGTGGTGCTCTAGGCAGCTGACCAGACACAGAAGAGCTCATTGTCCTCTTTCCCTGTGACTGACCCTTTCTGAGGTCAAAGGAGCATTACACAGTTTACAGCAGACTATGGAATTTCCTGAAATACACGTTTCACCATGCTGATGCAGTGTTGGAGTACCCACCAGGGAGATCTGCTGTCCCCTTGCCATTGAAAGGTGAGGACAGGACTGGGAAACTGGTGAACATCCAAGCAAATATGTATGAGGGTCTTTATCAGCCACTTTAGACTTTCTGATTGCTTAGTAAAGCTACAGAGCCACAGGCTGAGACTGGGACCTTACATCTACTTCAAAATCACAAGTCACCAGCTGCAGATGATTATAGTGTATGGCAAACTAATAGAACAGTTGTAACTAATACGATCCTGAAAAATTTCCAAAATGTAGTCTTATTTTTAAATTATCATGTTTTTCAGTGAGATTGGAGATATAGGCCTAAATACTACCCTCAGTTATACTCACATATACTCACTGAAAACAACTGATTTCCCTACTAACTGATGGCAGAATATAACATGCATGTTCCCTCTCCATAAGATGGAAGAAGTCTGCAAAATTTGACATTTTTAATCTCTTCATATAAAAGATAATTGTGACTCATTTGATTCCTCTTTATATAGTTATTCTGGGCATCAGTGTCCTCAAGAGTTACTTAAAAGCTGCACTTGCCAAAACCCATCAATGATTACTTCAGTCACAACTTGCACAGTCATTGACATAGCAGCAGAGAAAGAAGAAATTTTAAACTCATTTGGATGTCAGAATTTTGCAGTGGAAAGCTATCTCTGGTTCCATCAGTGTCACCTTTTCAAACAATACTGTGTAAGATGGCTTGAAAGAAATCCTGGGTGAGCAGCTCATTGGGCAAGAGAGGGTAGTGGTAAGTGACATCAGGGGAGTCTGGCTGACAGTAGGGAAAGGACATTGCAGAAAAGCAGGGTTGACACTGAGGAGAAAGAGGTAGAAAAGCACATCACAAGTGGGTCTCTTGGCACATAGGTGGCTAGATAGTTCAACTAAAAAAAAAACCCAAGTGTTGCTTAACTTGCAGCCCCCAGTGTAAAGATGTCTGTGTTGTTGGCCTACACCCAGAACCAACCGCACAAGAAGTGGGGCACCTGGTCTTTGCACACTTTGAGGAATGATGGATCTGGGAAAGCTATTAGTCCGAACAGCATCAAGCAGCCAACACTGAGGGGTGAAGTTTGGTGAAGGTTACTAGGTCTCTGTATGATCCAGGGGTGAACCCCAGGGCCAGGAGCAGGCCACTGTCACCGTTGAGAGATCTCACAACTTGCTGCACAGCACACCTGTGGAAGAGTGTGCTCCCCTGGAAATGGTGCAAATTCTGTAGCAAAGCTGACACCAGTGGTGGGGTGCTAATGGTGTAAATGGGGTCATAAACTGACCTCAAGCTGCACCTCTATTCTACTTAAATAGTTTTAATTTGCACAGTTACATTTTTATCCTAAAATTACAGGAAACTCCTTTTATGCCATTTTGATTAGTTTCTCTCTGCACTCCTGTGTCATTTCACCCAGATCCACTTTGTGGACTGCAGTACCTGCAGCAGGTAGGTTACAGACCAATTCAGAGTAAACACTATAAAGCATAAAAAGAGTGTGTTTTTACCCATGTGGCTTAAAATTAATGTTTCTCAAAGGTAAACCAACCACAGGGACAGTCAGTCTCAGGTTAGATTGAGAGCTGGAGGGAAGTTAGAAGTTGGGCAGACATGGCAAGGAGGTCCCATGCCTGCTATGCCTCTCCGGCAGGCTGCAAAGTCCCATAGCCAGCACAAGCCCTGCTTGGGTTGCCTACTGGTCATGCTTCCCCTCTTTCCTCCCCTCCTGAAAACCCTACACAGACAAAAAGTCCATTTTAATTTTGCTGTGTTTTCTAGCCAGGGACTTACATCTGAAAGCTACCACTAACAGTCTTTCTCCTGGAATAGGTAAGGGACTGTGTAGGACCAGAAGAACAGTTAAGAAAAATGAATGTTGTGGAGCCTTAGGTAGGACATAAATATAGATCACATTATATAGATACACACCTCTCTGCTTACTAAGATGCTTACACATTTAAAAGTGCAAGCAATAATCAAACTTTTAAAACAGCAATTAAAGGGGGAAAAAGCTTTTCCAGAAAGGCCCCCAACTAGTAACCAGGCCCAAAACAATGTATATGAAGGAGCTGCGAGTCGTTACCTATTTGAATAGCAGCATGAATGTAACTCAACACAGCAAAATAATCTGTAATCCTTTAGCCTCAAGGAAACAGTGTTATGGACGTGGGACAGGAAAATACTATAACATTTACCACCATGAATAAATTAAATTCACAAATTGAACACTGGTAAGGCTCTTTACTTTCTTTTACCTTACATTGTAACACATCTTTTATCACCTTCTTATTTTTATTGGCTGAAATGTTTCTGTAGGGAGGAGATAAATGTTGATCAGAGAAAGACAAGTAGTGTTAAATATTTTTTTCCAGTGTAATATAAAGAATATTTCAGTCTTCCCAACACATGATTTTTCTTAAATGGGCAACATATGGTAATTTTTTCTAAGTTAGAAAAGAAGCAAGACTTTTTCACTTTTCAAGGTGTGTTTTTTGGTCCTGCTTCAAGTGAACACTTGCAGTAAACCCAAACATTATCTTATTGAATAATGACATATCTAGAAAATAATTAAGTCTTTCTGGAAAGATTTAGCATGCAACGTATCTACTCATGCTCAAACAATTAAGTGATTCTGCTAAATATTTTTCTAGATCAGTTCAGATAGTTCCATAGTGTTCAGGATCAAGGGTCATATCTTCTGGCCAGCTCTGAGCTAGTATAGATGTTCAAGTATAGAATCATAGAATTGTCTAACTAAGTTGGAAGGGACCTGTAAGGTCATCTAGTCCAACTATCAACCTAACTCTGACAAAAAAATAACAGCTCATCACTAAACCATGTCACTAAGCACTATGTCAACCCGTCTTTTGAATACTTCCAGGAATAGTGCCTCAACCACCTCCCTAGACAGCCCATTCCAATGCTTGATAACCCTTTCAGTGTAAAAGTTTTTCCTGATATCCAATCTGAACCTCCCCTGGCACAACTTGAGGCCATTTCCTCTTGCCCTATTACCCATGACTTGGGAGAAGGAACTGCCTCTCTACAACCTCCTTTCAGTTGTAAGGAGTGGTAAGGTCTCCCCTCAGCCTCCGTTTCTCCAGGCTGAACAACCCCAGTTCCCTCAGCCTCTCCTCCATGAGGTTTACTCCCCCAGACCCCTCACCAGCTTTGTTGCCCTTCTCTGGACCAGCGCCAGCACATCAATGTCTGCTTTGTAGTAAGGGCCCAAAACTGAACACGGTACTCCAGGTGGGACCTCACCAGTGCCAAGTACAGGGAGACAATTGCCTCCGGAGTCCTGTTACCACACTGTTCCTGATATAGGCCAGGATGTTTTTGGCTTTCTTGGCCGCCTGGACACACTGCTGGTTCAGACCAACACCCCCAGGTCCTTTTCTGCCAGGCAGCTCTCCAGCCATTCTTCCCCAGGCCTGTAGCGCTGCCTGGGGTCGTTGTGACCCAAGCGCAGGACCCAGCACTTCGCCTTACAGAACCTCATACCATTGGCCTTGGCCCATCCAGCCAGCCTGTCCAGATCCCTCCTCAAAGCCTTTCTACCTCCAAGCAGGTCAATGCTCCCATGCAAGCAGATGTGAAGCACCTGGGAACTGAGGTCAGCATTGCAGGTTTTTCAAAGGAAAATAGGAAAAAGAACCCCTACATTACAAGAGATAATGTTGAAAATTATTTTCCTTTCTAATCACCTTCGACAGACTGGCAAGAAGGAAGTAATAAATGGGAGTAGGTATGCCTCACCTCCTCAAGGAATTTATGACCATGACTGGAGGAGATACTTTGAGTTTACAAACAAGGCACTTCAGAACTTAACTTCATTTGAACTCCCTATTTGGAGTTTGATTACTGTATAATTGTAGAATCAGAAAATTATTAAGTGGGCTCAAGCAACTCTCCTATAAAGACAGACTGAGAGAGTTGGGGTTGTTCAGCCTGGAGAAAAGGCAGCTCTGGGGACACCTTATAATGACCTTCCAGTACCCAAAGGAGGCCTATAGAGTGATAGAGAGGGACTCTTTATCAGGATGTGGAGTGATAGAATGAGGGGTAATGGTTGTAAACCGAAAGAGGGGAGATTTACATTCGATATTAGGAAGAAATAATTTCCTGTGAAAACCTTTCCTGCTAGC
This sequence comes from Pedionomus torquatus, assembly GCA_013398155.1. NCBI lineage: Eukaryota > Metazoa > Chordata > Aves > Charadriiformes > Pedionomidae > Pedionomus > Pedionomus torquatus. Next base: position 95,568 of record VZRU01005522.1, on the reverse strand, counting down.
AGAGATGGGCAGGTTTGTTCAGAAGAGACTTCCTGCTCCTGCCCCACCATCTGCATTTCTCTACCAAGACCTTGCAAGAGATAAGATATCACCTTGGGTCAGATAGGTCCCTTGGCACTACTGGGATGTCCAAAACAACAAGAGAAGATGGACTGATGTAGACATCTCCTTATTAAACCAGCTCTCCTTTGATTTAGTGGCAGATAATTCTCCTTGTTTTCAGTGGAAATGGGTCTTTGCTAGAAACAGGTGTTCTCAGAGAAGAGAGATTTTTTAAATGGTTTCAAACTCCCATTTCATTTACTTTTAGCTAGCGCACCTCAATAGCTCTATAAGCTGTCCTTAAAATCACTGCAATTTTCCTACAAATTCAGTAAGAACCCCTGGGAGGGATGGCTGCAAACAGCAAGGGGATGCTCCCAGGGGTCACATCAACATGGAGCCAAACAGTGGGCTTTGTTTATGAACCTGTTTAAGGTTGTTGATGCATCACCTGACAGGGCTCTACTAACCCACTTTGCCTGCTGGAGCTTGCTGACTGTGCATGGCAAGAGACCTAGGGGACACTGAACGTGAATTTTTAATTTTTTTTTCTAATTACAGATTCCAACACGTTGAACCCTCAAAATGCAGGATAAGCAAAAGCAGCTACAGAAAGTAACTCAACCATGACTCCTTTGCTTTAGTCAAATTCTCCACAAAAGTCTCAAGGAGGAAAGAGAAGATGTAAGCCCACCACCACCCTGACTTGAGATTTGTCCTGTGGTAGTGTGACTCTTACAGGCATCACTACAGCTGCCCAGAGAGCTGCACCATGGTGCAGAGTAGGGACATATTTGATCTCACCAGCCTCTATAGGGACATTCTCTACAGACTGGAATTCCCTTCCTCAGGTTTCTCTGGAATTAACAGGGAACAAAAAAAAAATAAAATAATCTGTGTTTTGTCAAAAAATTGACCATGTTGTTGGATGGATGCAGTTCCAAAGACGGCATCTGCCAGTAATAACAAAAATGACATTGCCACCCCATATTCTGGGCTATCTTTCCTCTTCCAAAGGGTGCAGTGTGCAGCGTTACAGGCTGCTGCATCGAGATTTACTCAGAGTACCACCTTACTGTTGTTACTGCTGAAAAGTTTCCAAGCCCATGGGAATCCCTGTTTGTCTCTAGTAGAATGTAGCAACAATCAAGCAGTAGACAGGCTGTGAGGCAGTCACAGAGGATTCAGAGTCTGTGTTTTTTTTTCTATATAACTATCAGTATAGTCAAATAAGAATAGGACCATCTGGGACTCAAATCCTAGCAATTTACTGGAGACTGTTCTGGGGGACAGTAAAGGACAAAGACATCAGAGAGATGCATTTGCTTAATGTTAATACAAACCAGCAGCTCCCAGTTGATTTTAAAATTAAGCTGGAAAGGATTCTTTAGTTTGTTCCCTTGTTCTCCCACAACCACCTTTATTCTCCCTTTCTTTTTATTTGGATATCCCTCCTCTGGTTCAAGGTTCTACAAAGAGATGCAGAAGTGATCCTCAGTGCCTTCCTTACAGTGCATCCTAAACTGATTTCTGACCCTGAGCTTTAGACCTGCAGCCATCCTGTAGAGGATGTGAATGTCATTCTCAGGATTGCCCATTTTGTAAGATCTCCTTTTCAGTTAAAACAAGCACCCTGGTACAGCACCTGCTCTGTTCCCCCAAGTCCGGTCTAACCAGCAGTATGGTGCATGTGCAGCAGGGTTTCCACCTCCAGTTTGTTGCTCTCCTGAGCTCACAGGTACACACTGTTTTGGTACACGCTGTACACGCTGTACATGCTGCAGAGAATTAGCCTCTCATTCATTGGTGGTCTGCAACCTTCCTAAGCAAGCCCAGGCAGTTCTCCAATTCCCTGCAAAAAACAGGCAAAATTCTCAGCTTCACATGGTATATACAAAATCAGCTACCCTCAACAGTTTTGGTTCAGGTTTCAGCTTTTCCACTCTTTTAACACTGCAAATTAAAGTGCTCAGCTCTCTGAGCACACACCACACAGACCGACAACACATTTCTTCCCAAAAGTACAGACATGCTGAGAATCAAAGTCTTGTTTCTTCATAATAATTAAAAAGACATGCAAAGTGAGTATCTAGCCTTGGATTGCCTCTCAACTGTGGTGGACTTCTGATTTAGCAGGCTTTTTTACTCTACACAAAAATCATTGAGAATTTACTTTGTACCCAGGAACTTCCTGTATTAAGTTTCTGCTCTAGGAGCATAATAATTATTAGCAGGATTGTCATATATGTGTACATGTATAAATGTATTTCAAAACACATCCATGAAGCAGAAAGGAAAAGACAAGGGAAGAATTGTGTCATTTATCCAAACAAGACCTAGTTAGAATGACCTAACTCAACTTCTAGAAGTCTTTCTGAGAGAACTGAGAAAGCAGATAAAGATCTGCTGCAAAGATGACTTGAATAGAACCAGGAACACAAAAGCTTGTGTTGATGCTTGACAATGTACCTTTAATTTTGTCAAAAAGGCAATTGAAAACAACCCAGGAGAAATGGTACAGATGTGTACAGTAAAGCACCTGCCATTGCCTACTGCTTGTGGAGCTGCAAGATGAATTACTCTATTACTTTAAGGCAGCTCAACAGCCATTCAAACAACTGGCAAAAGTCATCAGCTGCTGCAGATATTGCTTAACTACCCAAATGTTATGGGGGTCGAGACACAAATACTGGGCAACATTTAAGACAGAGGTTGACCTATTAGGAGTGGGACTGCAGTCTGTTCATGCAGGAAAGCAAAACTGCAGCTGTCCTAAAGAGGATATCTTGGAGGTCAAGTCCAGCTTTCTGTGGAACATAGACTGAACAGCAACACCTGTTTTGAAGTGGCAGCAACATTCCCTGCACATTCACCAGAAATCTCAGGCATGGACAGTGTGGCAGGGTCTGAAATGACTGTGTTCAAGTGGAAGTTGTAGCATTTCTCCCTAAAGATAAGGAAAAAGACAAAATTAATTTGGTTGTGACGGGAGCTTTTCCTCAGGATGTTCAGTGCTTCAGGCATGTGAGCAGTCACCAGTGCCCAGCTCAAAGCTGGTCCTGACAGTAACAAGACACTTCAGGTATGCTAAGGAGTAAGCACAAAAACTTCCCCTGAATAATTCTTCAGTCACAAACCACTGCTCCATCACCAGCAAATGGACATACTCAGTTCCCAACTACTTGTGTTTGACATCCCAGCTTGATAAAGAAGCAAAAAATTGTTAGGTGATACCTGCATGGCACAACTTAGAAGTATTGTTGTTTCTCTGATTTTATTATGTTGTAAATGGGTGCTCTCAAGTTCCCCTGTCTTGCTTGAATAAGGAAAGAACAAGTTTTGTGATTACATTGTTTATACAAAACACTTTTTTGTGTTAACTTGCTGTGCTTGTATTTCTCCTATAATTGCCCAGATTTTTTCACTGAGTTTAAACAAAGATCTTTTATTTCCTTCCACATTAGGAAGGTACAGTGAATTTCTGGGGATGACAGCTGAACACAAACCTTGCTAGGGTAACTGGCACAGGATGATCAAAATTTACTTTGCTGTCCAGATTTGTCATACTGTACTTTTAACTGACTAAAACCACTGTTGACAGTAGCTATTAAATCTATTAGCTGCAGCATAGCAGAAAAGTTTATGTATCTCCCCAGGATATTTTGCTCACATTTTCATACTCTCATTGAGACAATCACAAGTTGTCTCATAAAATCTCAGTAAAAGACTAATGTAGGTTTTATTCCTGTTCTGGAGAGGGAAAGATAGTGTCCTGGTTCTCCTTAACCAGCCAAATGTCCTGACCACCCCAGCCACTGCCCTAACACCTGCTGATCTGAATCTCGTGCTCTTGGCTGTATCTAAGAACAGCTCCAGACTGTGGGACAAGGTTGTCCCTGCTTGCACACCACCTTTCCCAGGTTATCGTATCAGCTATCCAGTAATAGCTCCACGAGAGGGGTTGGAGAAAAAAAAAATAAATAAAAAAATACTACTACAGGCTTTATCTGGCACAGGGCTGTTCAGCCTGGAGAAGACAAGGCTCCATGGAGACCTTATTGCAGCCTTCCAGTATCTGAAGGGAGCCTACAGGAGAGCTGGAGAGGGACTATTTGTCAGAAAGTGTAGTGATAACACAAAGGGTAATGGTTTTGATCTAGAAGAAGGGAGATTTAGTTTGGCTGTTAGGAAGAAATTCTTTCCTGTGAGGGTGGTGAGGCACTGGAACAGGTTGCCCAGAGAAGTTGTGGATGCCCCATCCCTGGAGGTGTATAAGGCCAGGCTGGATGGGGCTTTGAGCAACCTGGTGTAGTGGGAGATGTCCCTGCCATGGCAGGGGAGTTCTAATTTGATGCTCTTTAAGGTCCCTTCCAGCTCTAACCATTCTATAATTCCATGATTCTATTCACTTACTTGAGCTGGATGGAGCTCTATGGAGATATTTTCAAATTCCGCGGCACATTTTTTCTGAAGTAACTGTATCGCTCTTTTCTTGCAAGTGTTTGTTGTAATGTCTTGCTAACCTAACATGAAGATACTGGAGACTTATGAATTGCCATTCATGTTTTTGTCTGTGCTTTCCAAAGGCCACAACCTCTAGAGTTCATTTGTCTTACATTTTTGCAATGTGCATTTCTGAAATCGTGTTTGTTAACAATACTACATAACAAAAGCTTTGAAATAATACCAGGAGACATTGCTGTTGCCTAACCTCATAGAATCAAATGCTTTAATTCTGCTCAAGGAAAACTAATCATATTCAGCATATGAGAGAAAGAGCTGAATGCAGTTGGAGATGATGTGAGCATTTGCATTGGAGGTAAAAATGAAGGGCCGTTAATTTTATAGCATTAAATGAAGAGAAGCGTTAGACCTCTATAATTAGCTTCAATTAATGCATTTCAAAGACATCTTCACAAATGAATGTAGGAAGTGTGTATCTATATACACTGTTGAGAGAAAACTATTGTATTCTATCCAACCTTATATAGTGTATCTGCAAATGTAAATCTATATAGCTTGATAGACTTTTCATTCTTTAAAATTGATTTAACTGCTCTGTCCTACTAGTTGACATAATTCCAAAATGGCAATCTAAATATTTCATTGCAGCTGTTGATCTCCAGGCATCTACGATCCTCTGAATAAAAGCTGTGATTTAAAACCCATGTGAATTCAGTTGAGCAGAAGTTTATTTCGCTTACTGCTCGGATGTTGTGATGTCTACAAAGCTGTCACTACAAACACATTTCTATTGGATTAAGAGTCCCTTCCAAGCTATTTGCTACTATTAATTTAGATAACTCTGTTAATGAAGAAAATTCTTGATATCCACAGAAATACTGCTCCTTTTAAAAGTACTGTGCTCAGAGGTTTCCTTAGTCCTGTTTCCACCTTTACACTACCTGAATATCTCTTTTTCTCTCCCTGGAGGCCACCGAGAGCACAGGTGCTCTTATCTCCCTTCAACAAAATAGTAACCCACTCCTATACTATTATCTTGCTCCATCTTAGTCCCTTTTCTCAGTCCCCTTTCTCAGTTAAGAAAATCCACACCTTTCGAGCAGTCCCATGATCAGAGATTTTCAGTGGTCTTGAACATAGACTACTAAAGCTGGTTGTCCTTTTCCAGTCTGTATTAGCCAGCCAACACGCCTCGAAAACCTGGTTTATTTAGATCTCACTAAAACCCCGGCCCCAGTGTGGACAGAAGAGATGCCACAGGAGTTTCTTCTGACATGTATCATACAGTCAAGGTAATAGCTTGCTGGGGCACTTTGTGTGCATGCACTGCCTGACCTTTCTCTATCATATCAGACCTTCCTCTCCTTTTCCCTGTCTCCTTTACAAAGGCAGTGGTGTTGACCTTCTCTCTACCAGACCTGCCTGCTGCAATCATCTCTCTTTTTATTTTAGAGCAAACAGCCATGTATTTGCTGTCATTCTGCCCCTGGTGCTGCTGAGAAGAAACTCCCATTAAATATACATTTTTCTCCTTGGAGTGCCACCTCCCTCCTCTCCTTCTCCATGGCTTGTACTTATTGAAGGTTACACTGTGAATGTCAGTGAAAAGTCATGCCAGCTGGCCAGGTGTAAAGGTATGAGGAAGATGCCGGAGTTGAAACTGCCCTTTGCTCTGTGCGTGCCCATCTCCTGTGAGGCAGCTGGGGCCATGATGCTCCATAGTCCTCTGGTCTCTCCAGTCCAAATCAGGCCTTGGTCTGATATGGGAGAAGGAAAGCATTTAGCTAGATACAAACATACCTGGTTTATAACACCCTGTGAGTTGTAGAATTTGATTCCATGCAACAGGTCTGCCTTCAGTAGTGGTTCCATAATATTTCATTTCCTGCCTGTCCTCATGCACCATCTATACGCATATATGCTTGCTATATGCTCAGCTTTGTTGGGTAAGGAGTGTCTTTTCACTCTGTGATTGCGAAGAGCTCAGAACAGGTGGGATCAGCATCTAAGGTAGGCTCTAAATGTGGTTAGGCTAATACTGCCACACCTAGAAACAGCAAAAGGCATGGTCCAAACACAAACTTATAGAAAATGAAACACTATCCATGAAACAACCAGCCAAGTTCCTAGCTGCCCTGTTGTATTTGAAGCTTCATTCAGATTGGTGCAAACACAAGAGGGACAAACTGGTAAAGTATAACTGGCATAGGGGGTGACATCTCCTCAGTAGCTCCCTGGGTCTGACTCAAGCAGTGCTATGCGAGTGTCATGGTTCTGACCAATCAGAAAAGACTGGCCCTACTCAGATTTTATCCACACCGGCACCAAAACTGTCACTGCTCTGCACTGACACTGCCCCGTGTTGGGCACCAATAGATCTGTTGTGGTTCTGACCAATCAGAAAAGACAGATGATGTCCCACCCTCCCCCCTTTTAGAAAAAAAAAGAGGAGAGGAAGGCATTGAGGAGATTAGAAAAAAACTAAACTACTTCAATGAAAACATAAATAATAATAAAATGATGAATAATAAAAAGAAAATTTGAAAAGTATACTGTATATACACCACCATGTCAAGCTACCAGAATGACAACCACATCACCGGAAGGCATCAGGAAAAGTCCCAAACTGGACTCAGTGATTGACAGGAGCTGGACTCCAGATCTGGAGTCAGAAACATTCAGATCAGGATCAAAGGCAGACGAACAAGCAGGGTCCTCCTTGGACATCCGCCATACAAGAAAGAGAGTTGTCCCTTTGATCCTTCAGCTTTTATACTAAGTATGATGCAGATGGGATGGAATATCCCAGCTGGTCAGTTTTGGGTCACCTGTCCCTTCCACTCCTACAAGAGGGACCCCTCTACACTTTTCTGCTTCCAACCCTCCAACGGGACAAATAACAAAATCACCTGACCTTGGTTGTTATAGCAGTAAGTATAAGCAAGGGCCTTTCTGCAGACCTTTCCTTGGGAGAATCAGGTCTTATGACTGTGAGAGTAAACAGTTCTCTGAACAATGTGCTGTTAATTTCAGAGTTTAGTTAGTTAGAAGAGGCCCAGCTAAAAAAGTAGAATTGTAAAACAGAAAATTTGTTCGTTTTACCTCAAACCAGGACAATGAGTACAAAAGGCAAAAGTCTGAGTAATATGAAGGCTGAGCAGCAGGATATCTGGGCTCTTAGGTCAGTCACTAATAGAAGATGTCACTTTAGGCAACACGTCCCATCTCTGTTTTTCCTTACACCTTTATCTGGTCTCCATGTAAACTCTTCCAGCCAGAGGTATGTTCTTACAACTGTACAGCATCACATACACCAGTTGACAGCTGCTCAAATTAACCAAGAGCCCCCAGGGCAGCAGATCACCCAATCCTGAGCTGTCTGATGGCCCTGTCGACAAATCTTTTCACGATTGTCTTGATATGTGAGTTGAAAAGTTGATATGACATGAGAAAATAGGACAGTGATATCTACAAAGGAGTTAAACAAGGTCCAAATGAGCTTAAGATCCAGAGCACTTGGGCAAGATCACCAGTTCACTGAGGTTCTCAAGTACACTGTCAAGGATGGACCTAGGTGAGGGAAAGGATGGGCCTGTCAATTTTTTTATTCTTTTATTTCAAGGGAAATGAAATCCAAGAAGATCTCAATTTTCAACTAAAGGATCAAAAATATTAAACAGAAATAGCACATATCAAATGCACACTGATCTACCAGTCACAATATAAAAGTAACTGGTACAGGACTAGGAATGTGTGACATTGCAGCATTTTTACACAAAGTGTCTATATACCAGATGTATATATATATTA
>VZRU01005522.1:51901-73656 GCA_013398155.1 Pedionomus torquatus | reverse complement strand
TTTCTGTCCAACCCCTATTACAGAAAGACTATATAGCTGAATGCAGGACTGTTTATGCCTACAGATTATTGCTGGAAACTATTTACCATTTTACCACTGGATATTCCTGCTCTCCACCTCTGCTCATAATTCTGTTAAATCTGGCTCAGTTCTGCATGGTGGCAACAAGTTCTATAATGTGTCTTATGTGCTGTGTAAAAAAGAAAATATTTCATTTTTAAGATGACACCTTATTTTGATTAAATATGGCTTTATTAATCCTTCATGCACCTTTTCCATACCATTTATTACTTGACGTGTTTTTATTGTGTCCCTTTCACTTTGGTGCTGTGCCTGCAGGATCAGCCTGCACCAGAAAGTTCCAGTGGAGCCATTTGCCAAGGCTGGAGCCACACATGTTCTTTGCACAGACTCATGTTCATACCCACCACAGTGCCCATGCTCACTCAGGGAACAGAACTGGGACATCCTGTCAGCCTTGGGATGCTCCCTGCAGGGCAAAACACATAGGATCATAGATTGGTTAGAGTTGGAAGGGACCTTAAAGATCATCCAGCTCCAACCCCCTGCCATGGGCAGGGGCACCTCCCACTAGACCAGCTTGCTCAAAACCCCATCCAGCCTGGCCTTAAACACTTCCAGGGATGTGGCATCCACAACTACACAAACCATATGTACAGGAATGCTGCTGGTCTTTTTCCACACTTCCTAGCATAAGAGCTTTTCCATCCTCCTAACTTTTTCTTGTCTGAAGCTGTCCCTGAGCTTTTAACTGTTTCTGTCACATCTGAGGGACAGAGTGGTGAGGACTGAACACAGCTCTCCACGTGAGAGCATATGCTTGACTTACAGAATTACATTGTGTTCTCTTGTGTGTTATTCCTGAAGTTATTCATGGTGGATCCTTATGCCCTGGCAGGGTTGCTGACTGTTGCTGTTGCTGAGCTAAGATCTTCATCCGTTTGTCCATGGCAATGACTCCCAGGTGACTTTTACAAGCTTTGGAGAATTAGACTCTGGGTCTATTTGCTGAATATCTGCACTTAATTACTGATATCTCCACACAGCACTATTTGTGAGCACAACGAATAAGCTCTGCTGAGTACTTAATCAGTAAACTCATTGCAGACTTGCCTTGTAGACATGCCCTTACCACCTGAAAAATAATGTATGCTAGGACAGAGCCTTTCCTGCTTACAGCTCAGATACCAACACAGCTTCATCTGCCAAACTGCTTCCCCATGTTCATCTTGCTTGTCTCAGCATGAGGATTTGCTCTAAATCTTTTCAGTATTTGACTAACAATAATTTGAGGCTTATTGCCAGAGCTCCGACTCAACTTCCCAGCTTCTTTTTTGATTTTAACAAATAGTTAGGCAATGCTAATTCTAGAGTGGGAATTGGTTCGTGTTTTTTATTATTAAATGAAACAAAGTACTAACCTAAAGAAAATGTCAGTAGTTTGAAAGCATGCTTCTTTTACTTTTTGAAATTCTTTTCCAGGAAAAAAATTCAATTTCATGCAGAAAAAGAAGTTCTGGGGAATAAAAATGTTTAAGACAATCAAGATGTTTTACCCCTGTAGTTTTGATGTGTTTAATTTCAACTTTGCCCAAATATTTTTGCTTTAGCAATTTGACTTTTATAGCAAATTGCAAATATAAGTAAAATAGTAACATTAAATGTTCATGTAATGAATTGAAATTCTAGTTATAATGAAACCTTGCAACATAATTAAAACTGTAGAATTCAGGTGACTCATTTTGACCTTTTCCATAGCAAATTTCATTGAAATTAACATGTTCCTATGAGACAATATGATTTAAATAATTTTGCTTCTTTTTTTTTTTTTTAAAGCAGAAACCTGTTCTATTAAAAATTTATTCAAAAGTTCCGACTGTTAACCTTTGCCATTTCAGCAATTTACAGCCTATTCTTCTTCTTTTGTATCCCTTAGCCAGTTTCTGAAGCAGGAGAGCTTTTCCTCTGTGTACTTGGCCACTTCATTTCGTTTGTAGCTTCTCTTGGTGGACTATGCTGAAAGCTATTGAAAGTTCAAATAATTTTTATCCCCTATTAATTTATTAGTGCATTCTAGATTAGAAGCTTACTGTTGTTTTCCTTTGAAGAAACAGTGTTTATTAGACTCTATTGTGATCTTTAATGCTTTTTTATAGTTTTAATTATAGACCCAACAATCCAAAAACTATCTTGCCAGATTTTTCAGGTCATTAACTTTTAAAGGTAAATACAGCATTTTCCATGCATAAATTTTCATACAAATTTTCCAGTTTCCATGAAGTTGTGTTTGCTCCAGCTCAGCTCATCTTTAAGCCTTTTGGCCCTGCTATATACTTTCCACTGAAACCAGGTGGCTTACTCCTTTACAATTTATCACTTTGCTTCAGTATCAAGTTTTCTGGAACACCTCTATCTCCAACAACACCTCGTTCTTAAAATCAAATATGTTTCCTGAGTAAGAAAATCATGGTTATTATGGCAGTCACACAGGGATCACATGGGGAGGTGGAAGAAGCACTTGCATGTATGCTACAAATGCCATTTTTTATTATTTCCACTAGTTTATAACCTTAAAAATATGCACATTCCTGGCTATTTGTTAGCATTTCTTTGAGAGCAGAACCAAACATCATGTAAAGAAGCATCCTCTGATAAGAAGCAGAAGCCCGTCTGGTTAGCTCAAGGAGGAAGCTGACAGAGGATAGGAACACACAGATGAAGACAGCACCTGAATCAAAAAGTGGCATCATCTCTTCATACAGGATGTACCCCAGTTCTGGGAACTAGGTATAAAGACACCATAGGCCACTTGTATCTGTCCCAGTATGATGTGGGGTCAGGGTAGGGTCTGTCTAGTTTGCCTGACTAGTTTAGAGTAGCAGCATGCTGGAGAGGCCAGTAACACCCTGATTGTCTCTAGTCCACAGAAAAACCTCTGAAATTCCTATTATGCAGATTTTGGGCAACAACTACTTTGATCTATTGATCTTCTTGACATTTTGTGATGCAGAGAGAATCATAGGTGACTCAAGTCAACTATATTTCAAGGACTGGTCCAGTTTTGTAATCCTGTAGTGCTTGCAGCCTGGAAAACAAGCAAGCTTTTCACAAAATTCAGAACTCCCTGCACAACCAGGCGTGTTCTGAATCACTGAGTGTTTAAAATAAGTGGCATGGCCCCAAGTCCCAGGTTTTGCAGGGGCTGCGTGAGCCAACCATCTCACCATTCAGCAGCAACTGAGTTTAAAAGAATTTGAATAAATCAAACATTTGCAGAAAAACACAGCAGACCGCTGAGAAAGAAGGACTTAAAATCTGAAAGCAGGTATCTCAGGGAAAAGTATGTAGGTAAGAAAAAAAAGGCATCAGTTTCAAATGTCTAATACCTATATTGGTGCAGCCCTCATAAGGGCCTCAGAGACAACATGACCCACCAGTTAAGGTCCTGATGTGAGGTTGAAATCAATTACACAGCTTTTGCAGTAAACAAGACAGTACCTAACGAGGGCAGCATCAGACCCATGTTAATTGCCACCTCATCCAGGTGCATATGAGGAACACTGGGACTGAATTTTGGCAATCTCCTGCCAACAAAGCCTGCCACCACGAGAAGAGGAGCCGAAGGTTGGAGAGCAGTCCTGTCCTCAACGGGAGCAGAGAAATGGCATCCACTGCCACTTTGACTTATTGCTCTTTCAACTTTTTCCAAAAAAGCCTTTCTGACCGTGTCCTATTCTCAATCTATGCTGCTTTATTTGGGGTCACACATAACAAAAATATGGAATTGAGGGAAATGCATACCTGGGTCTCATTCACTTTTGTGATAGGTCTTTCAGTATTTCTGGCAGGGAGATTTTCGTGGTCACTGGCCACATCATGGAGTAATTGCTTTGGTGGAAGAACAAATGCAATATCAAGGAGGGGGCAGAGTTTGTGGTCTGCATACTCTCACCTTTAGGATTTGTTTCTGCCCACCTGTCTGATCCAGAGACTGAGAGGACCCTGAGAGGAGGAGAAGAGCAACTGCAGAATTGCATCCTTCACACTGTGACAATCACTTCATAAATAAACAATCTAAGCAAACTTAGCAGGAAAAACTGTAAATAGCAATACTTCACATTATTCAAGGAACATGTACAAAGTACATATATCTGAGGTTACACCTGCCCACTGTGCAGATCAAATGCTCTGGCTTTGTCACTGCCATTGCTGAAACCATTCCTTTGTAATTCAGGGCATCAAGACTACTTCTGTTGTCTTCACAGGGAATGTTTAGAATTTGTTTCAGTGTAACAAGAATTACTGAAACCCCCTTTAACTAGAGAATAATTTGCCCAATTTAAAAGCCTTCAGGGTGCTGACACTACTATAGAAAACATAAAATGTAAAAATTAAGGAATATACATTCAGAATAATCATGAACATCTTTCAGTTATATAGCTTTTATTTATGAGAAAGTTCACTAGAAAAATTTCCAGTCTTTTTTCATGTTAGTGGTGAGAGATCCCTTCAGATGTGACTCAGTGGCTACCCAGCCCCATGCATTTATATGTTCATACACATTTATCATCAGCTAATATCTGTCGTTTCCTTGGTGTGCTAATCCATATACATGAAAAATCTGATTTTTAAAATGCTATTTTATCAACAAATTGTGACATTAGGGTGATCTTCTCTTTTGAATTTATTTTCCTCGTGTTCTTAAATAGCGTTGTCTGTCATAATTCACAACATAAGGTAAAAGAAAAATATGTCCAGTTCAGAAATCTGAGAGTGGGAAGAGAAACAGTGGGGAGGAGGAGAAACATTTATTTCCCCATCATTTATTATTATCTTTCAGTTGTGCATTTGCCTAATAAGCCCCAAGACAATTAGGATGTGATGTTCTGAGGTGTTTTTGTAGGTCCTGCCACAAAGCCAGCTGAAGCTGGCAGAAAGAGCCCAATTCCCTCAGCTCCCACAACACTACATGCAGGGCTGGGGAGGTACCAGCAAAGGAAACCACTGCTCCTCTCCTTTGTGCTCCCACCTTTCCTGTGCCTTGCCAGTCAATGCAGGCAGCTAGGAGGAAACTCGCTGCCTTTTATTGCCCTGGGGAAACACAGAAGACAGCTACAGTCAGCCACTCAGTACTTTAGGATGAATATGGACACAGGCGTCTTTTCACCACAAATTCCATGTGGTTTTGTTTTTAACAAATAGAGAGCTACTGCATTAAAAGAACAGCTTTCTTATCACCCTTTTCCCCCTCTGCCTTCCCATCTTCCCAGCAAATCAAGAGACAAAAGAAGGTCTCCCCTCTACCCCATTCTTAGCTCCTGCATCTAATAAACTGATCGTTGAGATGTTCTTTGTGAGAAGTGCTGCAACACTCTGCCACAAAAGAGTGATTTCATTATATGGGGGGAAATATTAATTTTCTTACTTTCTGTGTTCAATGGTGATAATGATTATGATCTTCCATTTCTGTGGTGCATCTCGTTCCAAAGGATCTCAGCTTGTTTTATAAACCCACACTCACACACCTACACACTCGCACACCTCACTACACTCACAACTCTAAGCAGGGATGGCTTCCTCTCCTATTAAAGTGCAGTCTTCTTTGCAATGAATGCAGCAAAGCATTAAAACCCAGGCCTCTAGGACAGAAAACACAGCCTGCCTGCCTCAGCTAGAAACAACAAATGGGGGTGCAGGAGATTCAGAAGGCGTGTGGGGAAAAGATTACAGCTTGCTGCCTAGAGGACCCAGGTTCAGTCTCACATGACCCAACATTACTTTGCAAATAAATATGGTAGGACTCACTTCTGGAAGGGGACAGGGGATCTGCCTCTGCAGCTTCAAGGCTTGTCCCTATGTGTGCCACCACGGGACACTGAGTTTGTCTAGGGCACATTGATAGCAATGACAGGACTTTTTGTTTCTAGAGAGGAGGGGCAGAGAAGGAATCGACAATGATAGGATGAGTTATTCACTACTAAATATTTGCTCAGCTTTGATTTGGAAAGAGGAGCAGTTGTTTAGTGTGAGCTGGCACCCAAAGAGGAAGAAGTTTCACCTTAATGTTCAGGGAAGGAGTGCATTTTTCCAGATGGGAAATTGCCACTTTCTAGATGCCTGATGGAGGTAACACCAACCCAGCTGTCGCTGCACTACATGAATGTCAGCTGAGGGAGAACAAGTTGGTAATGCTGGCCACCAAATTTAGCAGAGCCCCTCTCCCAGGTAGAGCACTTTCTGGGGAGGGGGTTATAGTTGCAGGGACCCCTCAGTTCACAAGCAAACTCTTGGAGCATGGTAAGGTAAGACAGTAAGGTGGTTAAGGGCTGGAAGGGAATGTCTACAGTAGTAACCTTATTTCAGACTTTTATTTTCTTTGGGTTTTTTTCACAGATTTTTTTTTAGAGGCAAGCATGGTGTCCTGTGGTTACACCAAGTGCGGGCCTTGTTGCACATCCAAGCTGGCTCCCAGCAAGCCCAGGCAGGTCCTGGGAAAATCAGCACCGAGTTCAGTGTGGGATGCCAAACTGGTCCAGGAAGCAAGTCAAATATCTGGACAGTTAGCAGGCACTGCACTTCATGCTGCTCTGACTGGACTGCTGCTGGACTCCTTTGTTAGCCCCAGACAGTTGGGGCTACAGATATATACAGATAGCTGGGGTGCAGCAGTACCACTTTCTAATGCAGGTGCCACATAGCATCAAGTTGCTGATACACTGCTGCAGACAGGGAACAAAAATTTGATAAAAGGGAGAAAGACACTTGGAAATGAGAATTCTGCCCTTCCGGCTCCTTCACAACATCCTTTCTCCTCTGTAGATAGCGCTCGCATGCCTTTTTGCCTATCCACACTCACCCCTCTTTTCTCTCTTCACAGCATCCTCACCATGTAACTCACCAGTAACCGGCAAACAACAGCAAGTAAAACAATGTAACTGATTTTGCTTCACCTGCTTGCATTTTTGGTAATATTAAATAAAGTTACTTCAATCTTCTTTTCCCCACCCCACCTACTGTTTTGTGCGCTGTATGCAGGGTTGTGGTTTCTTTTCTGTTTATATCAGCTCCTAACTAATATCTATTTTATCAAAGACCATGAGCTTGGCTATTGTTATTTGGAGTCAATCAATAGCAATAATCAATAGCAATATAACCCTCAGGGAGGTGTAATCCTGAAGCAGTGTTGAGGATAAAACTGTACGGAGGTGTGCAGCTGGGCTGGCAAAGATTGCTGCAGCCACAGGAAGAGCCAAAAAAGGTAAATGCACAATGTCTTCCAGTGTTCTGGAGTCTACACCTTGCAAAACTCCAATGTCCAGTGCTCCATTTAACTCCAGGCTTAACTCCTGCTGTGCTTTCAGGCTAGAACCAGAAGAACTTACATTCGCATCCCTTGTGAAGAAGCCCAGCTACATTGCACAAACAATGCAGTGAAAATAACCATGTAAACAATCCAAACCCCTCCTGCAACTCTCCCAGCTGACTTCAGCCATCTCCTCTTCTCCACAAAGAGTGTGTGGAGCCTGCCTGTGCAATACCAAACCCTGGGCCCTAGAGTCTCTGCCACCACCTACCCTTTACCTCCCCAAGCACTAGGTGAAAAGTCCATTTAGGAAGTAGGAGGAGGGATTCCCAGAGCATTTTCAAAGAAAGTACGATTTCTGTGGAAAAGAAAATACTGATCTGCTGCTGTAGTGTAAAAAATGAGGTAATGTCTCCCCCTCTCTTGATGGGGAGGAGTGAGGTGAACCCACAGAGAAGGCGAAAAATCATTTTTCGCACTTTGGAAGTGGCCCCCTGGAGATGCCACACAGTTGCAGTTTTTGCCAGGTTTGAAATTTAGTGGTCAAGTTTATTGCAAAGACCTGATTGGAGAAAGGCAGTATTTTTAAAGTTCTTTTAAAAAAAAATTTTAAAAGATAAATACTTTTTAAAGAATTTTTCTGCTTCTTCACCTACTGGCAACCAAGCTCATGAAGGCATCCCACAAAGCCATTTCTCACCTTTCTTTGTTGGATTGGGAGGATGGTATTTACCTGAAGTATCATTCTCCCAGTTACATATAAAACAGTACTCAAAAAACCAAAAGTTGTGGGTGGAAAACTTTGGGCTAGAGCTTGCTTAATTCTTTCAGCATGCAGCATCAGCCTACAGTCTTATAACTTTGCCACGTCCTCCATGAGGACAGCAAGAGACACCTCTCTGGTCAGAGGCAACTCCTTTGACAATTTTCAGATTACAAGAGGCCATCAAAGATATAAAATAAACAAAACCCAGGGTTGTTAACAAAACTGCTCATTTGTTAACAATGCTTGGAGCTCACCGAATGCTTTGTGCTGAAAGCTCAAAAACTTCTTCCTGGAGAAGGGAACACAGAAATGCAAGACCAAGCTGTGGCAAAGCCATGAGAGCCTGAAGACTGGCACCTTTGGTAGAAAGTGTTAGACATCTTCGGCTGTGCCAGTGTTTCAGCTCTGAGAGTGATACTAGGCCGAGGCACAGCCTCTGCAGTAAACGTTTTTCTACTGTTTTTTTCTCAGACATCTCTGAAAACTGGCAGTTGTTTGCAAGACCCAGAGCTGAAAAACAAGGTGGCAAGAAAGTTGCTTCATTGATAGATTTGTGTTTGGAGCTTCAACTACTTTCAGTTAAAGTAAACACTATATGAGAGCAAGTCCTGTCAAGTAGCAAAAGACTCTTAAGCCCAGAACGAAAAGCAAGCTTATGCTCTCTGTGTTATTTTTTGCCCCTTCAAAGTTTTGTATTGATTTTATTAAGGTCTCCCAAGAGAGAAAATTGCAGCAAGCATGGAGGGTGCACTCAGATACACAGGTATTTTACAGGAACATATCCTCTATGCTATTTTCTTCCCCTGTCTGCTCTCTGTACCCTCACTGTTCCCCTCATCCTGTGTAGTCAGACATTTGACAGTTTTCAATACTTTTGTTAGTGTGGGACTGGTGGATGGCAACAGAGGGTGTGCTGGAGAGATGGGACACTCAGAACTTCCACAGCTGATTGAACTGTGAAATTGGGCAGGCAGGAAAATAGGTCCTTCCTAATGCAAATGGAGTAGGCACTCATATTTTAAAATTAGTTGAGCACTGATATTAGGAAGAATTTTTTTATTACATGAGATTGCCACAGCTTTTGCAAATGTCTAGAAAACTTGACAACTGGCTATCTTGCATCTAGAACATTTTAAATTAAAAATCCAATGTGGAAATGTGCCCTGAAATTAATGACCATTGTATGCCTGGCAGTTTATCTTACCATTTTCAATTCAATATAAGAGAATCAGATAAACACAGGCATAACCTCTGCCACAACTGATAATGTAAAGCAGCCCTTGTATCATTTGTCTTTCCTGTAGGCAGTATACAAAAGACAATAAAAATGAACAATTCATGCCTAAACAAAGAGGAGCTTGAAAGCAGTGCATGTCAGATGTTTACTCTAGGTCAGTATTAGGGAGTTGAGTGGACACAGGTTACTTTGTGAGTAGGAAAATGTCAGAGAGAAAGTATTTTTAGAAACAAGACTTCTCTTTTACAGCCACAGTGTTGCTTTTTCTAGCATGCACAGCAAGTTACAGATAATGTGTTTTTATGGGATATGAAATGGCGTCTCATGAGCAGTGTAAAACATAATGTGCTGTAGAAACAATGCTTTTTCTCTCCACTTTGTGCAAATGCCATTTTTCATTACACAGTGAATCTGAGCTTGCCTGGGATTGAAATGAGATCAGACAAGCACCCTGTGACAGATGGATATGCAAACCTCTGATGTGCTGAAGAAAGATCTACTAGAGGCCACTGGGAGGTGTTGCTTTGGTAGCTTTCACTTGAATCTAAGTTTGAAACATGGGATCTTTCAAGAATGTCACATCTTTTTATGTTATCCATTTTAACCATTCTTACTCATTGCTAAGTTCACATCCAATCCAACCAGAAGCAGCTGAAGAAAGAGTGCCTAAACAAACAGAAAGAGCCTTGGGGATGTGGTAATGGGTACAGAGCATGCATGCCATAATCATTCTTTTGATTTGTGTTCAGATATTTTTTCTGCTTGTCTTGCAAAGAATGCATGCTTTCCCTCTGGATTGCAAATAATCTGAATCTGGATAAAATCATTACAAAGCGTCCTTCAAAATGTTGAGCCTGGGTTTGAAATGTGTGTGTGACGGAAAACCTCAACATGAGGATTAAAAAACTTTAGTTAAATGCAGAGGAGCCAAAGCACAGTAAGCATCCTGCTGTGGATTTTCTTTACTCTGCTCTTTCCCTGACTTCTCAGCCCTTCTTTTAAAATGAGTCACCACCACCAATGAGCATGAAGGTATAGCATCTGCCTAATTAACCAAAGAAAGCCAGTGCACTCTAACATAGCCCCTTCAAAAAGGTAACAAACTTCCTGGTGGTCCCTGCCACCTGCTTCTGGGCTCACAGCGTGCTGTCCTTCCCACGATGCAGCACTTCTCAGGTCTTCCTGGGTGGTTTTGCCATCCTCCCAGTGGCTCATGCCACTTCTTCATGAATACCAAGCGAGGCACATCGTGCCATCATGTTGCTCTAAGGGTACAAGTAGACTGATTAATATGGTTGCTTGGCAAATATTCATTACTTCTTGACAGGTATTTTGCTTAGTTATCTTAGAGGGAATGCAAGCATGCCAGTTAAAGGCACAGTAGGTTGAAAGCAGAAACAGCATGGGCAGGTTCAACACCCTCAGATGTTGCAGTAAGTGCAGATTGGGTACATCCCCAGACTGCATGGGCAAACCTTTAACCACAGGTGGTGAGTAGGACTTGGCAACCACATTTAGGTAGCACTAGACAGCAACCTTTTTTTCCTTCTTAAATATATTCATCTGGTCTCTAAACCAGCATTATAACCTTGCTTGCCCTGATCACGCCCAAGGGAAGAGAGGAACTAGGCATCATCCTTGGAAGAGTCACCTCAGTGTCACGGTATCTCTGGAAACCTTCCCCCTTTTTAGCTTCCAAGTGCAAACAGCAGTGCCCAAGGCACGTTAGCCATCATGGGGGCCCCATGGATGGGCTGCTCTGCACAGCTAGTCCTTGGGCACAGCACAATGAGACTTCATCCTGAGAGCACCCCCAGACTCTCCATATAGCTGCAAAGGAGAATCACTAGAATTCCCTTTGTGATTGCTACTGTCAAGGAGAAGTCTCAGGGTAAAGAAGGCTAGAGGTGTTATTAAGTACACAGTGGGGAAGAGCAGAGTTAATGAGACAGCCTAAATGAGAAATAAAGATGAATATGCAGTACACTACACATAAAGTTTAGGTTGTCAAGGACCTCTACTTGCAGCCATGGATAAAGAACAAGCTTTGAGAATACACCAGGCACTGGATTTTTGGTCCCACAGGCTCCTAGGAAAACCATTTCATACAATTTAAAGGGATGGAAAAGGCCTTATGTTGGCAAAACTGATCAAGTTTAAAAAACATCCTTTTCTTGTAGATCAATTTCTATTGTTTCTGTGATTTAGACAGGTATTTGGCCTAGAGTAACAGCTTGTTTTCTGGCTTCATTCTCCGGTAAAGTCATTATCCTGTGACTGTAATATTCAGACTACCGAATGTAGTCATGTTACTAATCCAGCTTTATTCTTTCACAATAGCATGCAGTGAGAGTGAAAGATGGGATCAAGCCAACAGAGAATGTACAGATAAAGCCCCTTAATCTTTTCTGATAAACCCTTCCTTAATTTTTATTTCTATGGCCACTGATAATGCCTCCAGCCTTCTTCAGCCTGGGACTTCTCCTTTACTCCTCTCCTTGGATCCCACACTGAGGCTGCCATGTTTCTCTGTTGTTTTCTGAAGTTCATCTCTTGTCCCTCAAGAGTTCACACTTTGGCCTGTTTGTTCCTGTGCTTGCAGTTATCCCTCCCTCTGTTACCAAGAGATACACCAACTGGACACCCTGTTTCTTCATGGTCCATTCTCACAGTCACTGCCCACATTCCTTCCTGTGGATGTCTCACTGGATAAGGTCTTACTCATGGCTTCCAAACATGATCTTCACCTTCCCCTAAAGAAAAATATTACTGCAGCTGAAATACACACCAAACAGTCTTGCTTTGGCTCCACCACAAGTCTCTTAAGCAACCTAGAGGAGACTGATGGGAGAGGCAGAATCTAAGTAGAGGCACAGACAGACCAGGACACAGCTCCAGCAGAGTTGTGCCAGAGTGGGGATTTATGGTATGCCAAATAAAGACTTTGGGATTTGATGCCTCATCCAGTTCTTATTAACACACATTGGGAGTCCTGTCACTAGCTCAGAGAGAAACTGGGCCAAGACTTACACCCTTTTAAAGTTATTTAAAGTCTTCTTGCCGTCAACATCCATTTGCCATGCTTCTAAAAGTTAGGATTTAAAGTTGTTCTCCTCAGACATTATTCAGTAACTTTCCATGATATATTACATTTCATACCAGATTAACTTATACAGTTCTATAAGGTTGTATATTCTATAGGAACCATTGTCATATTGCCTTCTAATGGTATCAAGCACAAAATTCAACAAGCTTTTAAAATTCTATCTGCTAAAAAATGAGCTAGTAATATGAAATTCCTCCCACATACTCCCACTCTACTGTTTCTCTAAAATCTATTTATCTTAGTCACGACCTTATGAGCATGAACAGAATGTGGCAAGCATTTCTCACTGTAAGAATGTGTCTAAACTTTGGAAAAAGTTGTTATAGCTGAAAAGGTATAATTTCCACACAGAATTCAGGTTATATACTGTGATAAAAAATACAGATGACAGAGAAGATGTTACATCGTGTTTTACGCTTTACTTGAAACTCCTCTCTGTTAATTTTAGTTGGGTACTGCAAGTTACTTAGTGATCTCAGTCTCCACAGACATTCAGTGGAAGCTGAATGTCGTCAAGCCATGCAAGCAGACATTCAGTAACTCACAGGACTAAAGAAATAAACAATTTCCAACTGCTCACTTAGGGCAGTTTTATGCTGATGTTGAAGCCAAAGGGAGCTTTTCATTATCTTCAAAGATAACAGGACAGTGCCTTCAGAAAATGGTAATAAATTAATAAGGGACACAGAAAAAGGAGTGCTCTTAAGTGTGTTTTGGCATTTCATGAAAAACCTGAATAACAATGAACAGAAAGGATTAAGAAGTACACCAAACAAATAGGTTGGTTGAACACTGGCTGATTTTACTGGGATTAATTGGATTTTTCTAGAACATTATTTTTCTTGCAAGACGAACACTAAACAATAAACAGGCTTAGATGACGGTATCATTAAAGATTAATTTTCATCCAAAACAAAAGCTGAACTGCCCAAGTAAAAGAAAAAGTGCGTCCACAGAAACACTGGACCATCTCTGTATATGTTTGCGATAAATCCAGGAACAATATGTTCTGGAAAAAAGATGATGTGCCAGAGAAGTTCACTCCTGGTCAGGCATTCCTTAAACTCTAGAAATGTGTAACCTGAGATCCCAAAAATATGTTACAGGCATGTTCAGTATTTATGGATGCCATTTAGCAAGCATGAGGTCAGAGGCAATGAACTTGCTACATAATGTTGTTCCATGTTACTGCATATGATAAAAATGAACAGACTTTTTTCCATATTAAATGGCAGTATTTATTACACCGTATGCCAATGCTGAACCAAGGAACCATGCCTACTTTGCACATGTTTCCACTACTAGTCCTAGAAGGTGAGATAAGTTCCCATGCTTTAAACTGAGAAACTTGTTTAAAAAATGCATCTCTTTTTAATTTATAGTTGTCACTTTGAAGAGTGTTCCACGGTTGAATGACCATATAGAAAGTAACGTAATTCACACCCCATTTGGGGGAGCAATATACTGCAAGCACATTAAAATCTTTTCCGTTGACTTATGAGTCAGAGAAAGAAATGCAAGTCACACGCCTCTCACTTATCCAAAGTCTGCAGCAGCATGACTCTGCTGAGTTCACTCCAAGACATCTGTCCTGAGAAAAGGTGTTGGTTATAGATGAGCTGTGAAAGAGTATCCTTAGAGAGTTTAGAAAGACTCCTCCTAGGACTACAGATGCCCCTCCAGACTGAACATTTTGTACTCTGAGCTTCAGGTTTGCATGATAAAAACCTAGAGGTTTACTTCAAAAACAACCAAATAAGACCAATCTCTCCCCAACAACAACCCAAAGTTTATGTTTCCTTCAGCTATCTATCATGCTGTAATTGTCAGCCTCATGACAATGTCTTCCTCAGCACACACAAAAAAGCCTGCATAAGCAAACAAATTTTAGTCCCAGGTATTAAGTCACAGTTCAAGTTTCATCCAATAAAATTTTTATCTCTTCTCTAGGCATGGCCTTCAATCAGATCTTTTTTCTATTTTTTTTTTCAATTTTGTTGCAGGTTACTGTCTAATTTTTTACAGATTTTGTAGTTAGAAAAGCCTCCCAAGACTGAGCTCAGTAAGGTCAGGGGAGGAAGGAATATAATTAGGCTTAAAATGGAAATCTGTTGGTTTTTTGTTTATGAAGTGATGGCTGGCACTATGTGACATCTTTCTCCTCATTCTAAGTGCACAAGTGCACCAGCCAGCAGCCCACAGGGAATGCTCAGGACTCACCATCATGCATCTTTTTCTGGGATGACCTTCTCTATAGGTCAGTCTTTCTGTTCCAGTCCTTCATTACCTTTCCCAGTAGAAGGACTTTCCTGAATTTAAACTGCTCCAGCTTAAAGCTAAGACTTTTCTTGATCACCATGGAGGTGGAAAACAAATCAACCCCTTTTACGATTTTGTGTTGCTGTGTTTGTTGGTGTTGATTTCTCCCTCTGTCCTCTGCCACATAGGCTAAAATAACCCCAAATGGTTTGTTCACTTCCTTTCTAGGCTCCTGGTCAGTTTTAGTGGTCTCCTTTGGACTTCCTGCTGTTGATCCATGTGTTTTTCAAAAGACATCACCCAAAATGGGACTCAGCCCTGCAGCTGTGCAGGCAGTTTGGGCTCACTGGGGCTGAACAGAGAGGAAGGAGTTCTCACACATCTTAAGTTTCTATTTATACTACTCTAACATTTGATGATTTTGCAAGTATTTCCTTTTCCTCAGCTCATGGTCCTCTGATGGTTTCATAAAGAGCCTGTATTTTGCCAGCTGGTCTCTATCTAATGTTTATTTGATGAAGCCTTCACAAGAATAGTACCTTACATTTAGCATTGTCAATGCTCTACTTTTTCAAAGCATCTTCTACAGCTGTCAGGATAATTTTTAATTTTAGCTTTGTCTTCCAAATTATCTGTGGTCAGTCCCAATGAGGTGCCATTTGAAGATTTAAGAAGTGTAATTTATTTTCCCCTGTAAAGACTGATATCTTTAAAATATTAAAGAGAGCTGGACCAAGGACTGACTCCCACACCTCCTCATCTGTAGCGTGTTTCAGTAGTACATCCTGGCTGTTTTTTGTTACCCAAATAATATTGCTCCCATCTTAGAGATTGCCCCATTCAGGCCATTCTTACTCAGGTAAGGAAAAAGTCATATGAAGTAGTATGGATATATCCCTAAGATCAAAATATTGGATCACTCCTGGTTTTCTGCCTGAAAATCGTTTATCAAGTGATATTAGATTGGCTGGTGTTATTTATTCTTGGCAAACCTGTGCTTGCTCCTACTCACCTTGTTTTCTCCTGATTGTTTAAAAATTGTTTGTGTTACTTGTTTGAATATTTTCCAGGAACTAAGAATAAGCTGGCAATGACTCTGAACCTTTTATTTACCCCACTTCATGGAGATAGGCACTTTGTTCTTTCCTCCACTCTGATGTCTCACTTTTCCAGAGCAGGCTGTTAACAATACTACCAATAGCACTGAGACTACATCCCAAAGTCCTTGTATCACCTTGTGAAGGAGGCTGACTGAGCAGAGGAAGTGTGAAAACATCTGATTCACCTGAAAAAAATAAAAAAATAAAAAATGTGATTTACCTGAAAACTCTGAGTGTTATCTCATAGCAGTTCCTCAAAGGATGAAAGTTGATGGAGTTGTATAGGCTGAGGAATAGTTCTGTAGGCATTCTGTGACAGTCAGCATCCATTTTCTCCCATGATTGACAAATTGTCCTACCTAGGGGCCCTCTGCAACCAACACTATTTGTAGTTTGATTATGATCAATAGATATCGTGATAGGCCTGTAAAAACTGCTGTTTGATTACTTTTACATGAAGGTAGTACAAAAATGTCACAATTCAAAGTATCAAAATATGAGCTGAGAAGCTGGCAGATGAATTATTAGAGTACAGTCTGCACCGATAAACTTTTGAACTTTCATTGAACTTGTATATTCAGAAAAGGCAGTTTTTCCAAGAGGAAAATTCACCAGACAACCTACAATTTTTCTTTCACGTATTTAAAGAAGATTTTTGATCTGGTAAGGAAATAATAGTAATTTATGTCTTTGATAATTGAGAAGGATTATAGTTCTATACACAGAGTGAAGCAGTCATCACCTGCTCTCTGAGTCACAGTCTTATTAAAGAGATAGATACCATCTTAACTGGATGAAACCTCAATACTTTGGATTAGGAGACTAAGGAAGCTTCTATCTCCCTGTGAAATGAAAACATCACTATCAACTGCTTGCTGCCTCACTCCTGCCTTAAGACTTGGCAAAAACATTATTAAATCCTCCTTCTTCCTCATTCCCTGTTCCTTAAAATCAGACAGTCAATTTCACCTTGTGTATGCAGAAGCAGGCTCAAGGGACAGCTGTCCTAATAGTTACAAACCCACCTTCTTCAGGATGGGCAAACATTCAATTCTCTGTCCAGTATCCTGCTCTAAAAAAAATTGGTATAAACTAGAGAATTTTGCATATTATTCATGATACTGGTGAATTTTTTACTACTGACCCTGCTGTGAAGGAAGGCTGAATCTATCAAAAAGCATCATCAGCCATCAGTGCACAGACTACAAATGAACATTTCCTGACCAAATTTGTTTAATCCTACCTAAAGTACAACTCAAGAAAATGAGATAAGCAAGGAGACATCCATGAAGGATTGATTTGCAAACAAGCCACCTCAATAATCCATTCAGGGCACGGAAGTCATGCTTTTCTGACACTCATAGAGCAAGCCCAATGCTTTAAAGTCCTGTAAATCATGAGATCTGCAATGTTCAAATGGTGTCACAGGCAGGTAGCATGAGCATGGAGCACCTGTTCAGCCCATGAAAAACAGTAAATTCAGGAAAAATGGTCTGCCAGGAGTTCTGTTTTCCTTTCTTCTCCTGGGTCCAGCTCACCTGCCAAATACAATGACCTTAAATGGGATTAAGGGAATCTGAAGGAAAGTGATTGCTAACCACAGCCCTCCAGACACTCTTTGGTTGCCTTCAAGGAAGGAGGTGGTGAGTATTCCCACAAGATCCCAGGCATGACACAGCAAGACCTTTTCATCTCCACTGAAGCATCATGACCAAATTCTCCTCCTTCAACTTCTCTACTCCATTCCCTCTGATCTGTCGCTTTCTCACACATCACATGTGAGCCTCCTCTTCTGGATGCAGTGGTGCATCCATGCATCCTTCCATGCACCTCTCTCCTCTCTCATCAGAAGCACACTCTTTCCCATCCTAATCTTTCTGGTCCTGTTGTTCAGTAATTCCAACCTGTCACCTCAGTCCAGATCCTTTCAAAATTAAAATCTTCTGCTATCTTAAACAGGCTTTGATTCTGTTCTATGTTAACTATTTTTAGGGTGCTAAGGGCTGTCTTAACAAAGAAATCTTCTGCAAGAGCTGTTGTACACACTGCTTTCTTCTGTACCTGTAAATGAAAATGTCTGTAGTCCTTTTCATTCTTCTTTTCTCTTAATTTATAGACATAAGCATTGTCGGATGATATTAATCTGGCCAAACACAGATATGTGCAGATGTAATAGCCACCCTAAGTACCCTTAGCAGAGAAAGGAGTGAAGTCAGCACTGCCATTGTGGGAGCACGTGTCCTAAAGAGCTGTGGGGTTGATGAACTGACAGCTTCTGAAATGAGACTCATCTCTGATGAAGGTGCTCCCAAGATGACGACTTTTCAAGGAGAGAGCCTTATGTTGTCTCCCAGGAGGACCTCTCTGGGTATTGATCTTTCTTTTTCCAGGGTATTTTAACTTTAATTTCCAGGATATTATTGTAACTAAGTAATCTGAAAGATATAAAACAGTGTGTGGCCAGAAAACCCATCTGTTGTAAGAAGGCAAAAAATCAAATTGCTCTCACCAGCACTGCAGAAAGGGTTCACAGGCCTGCTGCTCCCCAAATTTCTTGTAAGGGCTTGTGCTGGTGAGCAAATTTGGCATGGAGGCCAACATAAAGCTACATCTACCTGAGCAAAGGCTCTGATCTATCTGCAGGGAACAGTCCCTGAATAGTCCTTGGGGTCTGGGCCCCTGTCAGCCACCCTGGGCTGAGGCCATCATGAAAACCTTGTCTTGTGTATGGTTCTCCCCCAGAGACTGGGAACATTCCTGGGCACACCTTGCTTTACTCCATCATCTGCAGCTTTTCCTCTTTCCCAAAGCTTCGTACCCAGTTACTGCCAACCACTCCGGTCTTGATCTCCCAAAAAAGTGGCAACTTAAATAGTTTAATTTCCTCTTTGCTGCTGGTCAGGACACAAGCTGCAAGGTATACTGAATATTCCCTAACAAATAATTTCCCTGTTGCTAGCTCCATGGGTAGGAGAAACACAATAATTTTTCCATTGTTTTTCTTGCCATTTGTTTTGCTTCTAATAGTCTTCTACCAAGGTTAAAGATTAAAATCAATCATGCAAACTAAGGCTTTCCTGCTACATCTAGAAATTGGTACAGAGAGATAACTTACACTTTCTTCATTCAATTATGAGTTTAAACTTGGACATACCTTTCCTGTCTAGCAAAGCTTGTTCAAAACATTCCTGTATGATTGTTTTTCATTGGAAAACACAGAATAGTTGGAATCCAAGCCCTCGGGAAGTCTCTGTGTGTGTCACCTGAAAGACAGTGCAAGGGAAATGTCAGACCTAAAGAGAAAACTCTCACCTCTTTGAAATTAAACAATTTTAGACTTAGTGAAATCAAAAGATACAGAATGAAGTTGAAATAAAATGTTCTTTCCTTTTTTTTTTAAATCTGATCTTTGAAGCCAAGCCAAACAAAAAACTTGGAATCCCATCTTTTTCCTCTGTTTGCAACTCTGTTACAGTGTTCCTGCCTCTCAGGCTGTGGAGTACAAAGTTGTAGTTACTACTTGCATGGCAGCTGATGTGCAGGTACACTCAGGAACAGCAGGCTGGCAATATCCTGGACACAAGTATGATGAATTATTTTATCATCTTGTCTGTAAAGAGACTGAAGCAAAGCAAGCCTATTGGGTTTGATTTTCCAATATAAAAAATGTTACTATGACAGAGTTGTTCATGTATGGCATATGCCTCATGAAACACCCCTCAGCAAAGACACACTGCAGCCACCCTCTCCTCCTCCTCTCATTTTATGTGAGAATCTCTTTTTCCTTTCTCCCTCTTACACCACTCTTTTCCCTGAGGAAATCAGGATTAGGACATTTCTTTATGTCTTCTTTGAAGTATTCCAAAACATCAGAAACAAAAGTCTTCTCCCTTCAGCAATATTGGGTACTCTAATTGCAATATGTACTTTACATGCAAATTTTAGTAATTAGGTTAAAAATAATTCCTCCTGGCAGGTGAGGAGCAGTGTCCCCTAAACAAAAACAATTTCTTTGAAGCAGATGAATAACACATGGAAAAGCATTGTAAAATTGAGTACCTACTTTATTATATACACTAGCAAACTTATGTATATAATTTTCAAGGCAAAGATGTACTGGAGAGAAGGATAATAATGAGGTAAAACCAGCATATGAGACTGTCAGCAGCTGGGGTTTTTTATCAGATTGTGTGGAAAGTACATTAAAATCCTAAAAAATATAAAATCAAACAATTTGTTTTTCACTCATGTTGTGCAATTATCAGGTAGATCATAGCAGAAACTGTCATTGGTGGTTTCACTTTCTAACAAAAAAGTCGGTGAATCTCTAGTTCTTGGGAATAAGGAAAGAAGTGACATGAAAGTAAAGAAGATACTAAAATAAAAAATAATTGTTTTTTTTTCTTCCCCAGAAGACAGTTCTGTCGCAGTTTTACAGATACGTAAGTTGAGGCCAAAAATACATGAGACTCTGCGCTACCTTATATGAGATCAGTGGAGGCACAGAACACTAAATAAGACACCGACAACTCACTTGGTTTCCTTACGCAACAGCAGGCGAAACCAAGTGAATCAGACACCAAGCTGGGAGGCTCTTTTCTATTCTCAGCTCTGCTCATAACTGGCCTCACAGATTTTGACAAGTTCTTCACATCAGAAGTTTCATCTGAAGGGAAAGGTGGCTAGGACCAATGTTTTTAAAGACAGAGACTAACAGTTATGCATTTAATTTTAAGTGATATTCAATCTGCAGCATCCAAGAAACAGAATAACTCTGAATATCTGATAATTTATTCAGAAGCTTGCAAATGGATTTATACATTGAGCTTACACTCAATGGTGTAGAAGTGCGTACATCTGTCTTACTATCCACAGAACAGGAGAACATATGAAATAACCCCTGCCGTGCAGCACACACTGTAGAAGCAAATTCCTTACCTAATCCTTCTACGGGGTTAAAAACAAGATACGTAATACCGTTGCCTGGAATAACCACACTTGCTGACCTCAGGGTCTTTCCAATCCCTGTATTCTTTAACCAATCTTAGCAGTCTGATGACACTCACCAGAAAAATTCTGCAGTCCCACATCCTTTGGTTTGGACAAGTCCTCATCCTCACATGATGCAATGAATCAAGATGGGCACACATATGAAACCCAGAAAAATGTATCCTATTTCACATGCTCCACATTAGCATATGGAGGACATGATACAACAGCCCACAAGATGCAGCAAAATGCTACAAAATCTCAGGAAGTAAAAGACCTTCTTGAGACTGATTCACCCTATAGTTATGAAATTCAGTTACAGCAAAGGTTTCTGAGAAACCTGCTTTACTTGGCATATGATTTGCTCTTACAGACATATGCAGACATATATTTAGCTCAGATTTTGTAGAAGTAGTCTGTCCAGTGCCATATTTCCACTCTGTGTTAATGTAACGTGGGCAGAAGGCAGTAATTTTTCCCTGGTTTAGGAAGAATGACAGGAAAGGAGGCCTGGTGTTCTCCAGAAGCCACTCTGTAAAGTGAAGTGTCTAGTACAAAGATAGATGAGGAATGCTCCAACAAAAAATATTTTCATCAGGATCCAGGAGACACTCCATGGTTTGCTGATTGATGTGATCTCTAGCTGCTTGGCATGTTCTTGTTCAAGATCCTGCTCTGGTAATTTCTTTTCTTATTTATAGGAGTGATACAACTCCAGCATGAGAAACAACACTATTTTGTGATACAGCTTTGGGCATCTGGGAAACTTTTACAAAATTAGTAGTTGCAAACAGGTGAATAGCACAAATGACATAATTAAGAGAAGAAGCAAAATATCAAAATATCTGCCCTAGATAAGTTTAGAGAGTATAAGGAAATGTCTTCAAATCATGTGGCACAATGAACTCCAGCTTACAGTGTTAAGAGGAGAGGCTGAGTCATTAGCTTTACCCCCGGAGACCCCTGAGTGATGG
>VZRU01005520.1:4098-14533 GCA_013398155.1 Pedionomus torquatus | reverse complement strand
ACCTGGAGCTGTTCAGCCTGGAGAAGACGAGGCTCTGAGGAGACCTAATGCAGCCTTCCAATACCTGAAGGGGGCCTACAGGAAGGCTGGGAAGTCTGTTTACAAAGGCCTGCAGTGATAGGACGAGGGGCAATGGATTTAAGTTGGAGAAGAGCAGATTTAGGTTGGATATTAGAAACAAATTCTTCACTATGAGGGTGGTGGAACACTGGAACAGGTTGCCCAGGGAGGTGGTTGAGGCCCCTTCCTTGGAGATATTCAAGGTAAGTCTTGATGAGGCCCTGGGCAACCTGGTCTAGTTGGGGGTGTCCCTGCGGGGAGGTCAGACTAGATGACCCTTGGAGGTCCCTTCTGGCCTGGATGATTCTATGATTCTATAAAAGTATACCTTAGCTATTGCTGTCATATAAGTCTTTGTATTAAGAGAAACACATTTCCAAGAAATTTAAACATGCATTATCTTAATTCCAGTTGTAGCAAGAAGCCTCTCTCACCAAACAAGAATATTCAAACATACAGATGGAAAGCATCTAACATGACACAGAATCCTGAACCATGGCAGATGCAGAAAAATCTAGCACATAAGAGACCTAAATAGATGAAGATATGGAACAATTTGTATGACGTGGTCTTCCGTTGTCTAAAAAGTATGTCAAGACCCCCTTCATAGCTGATGATATAACTTTGCCTTCTTAAAATAAGTGTCTGCAAATAATCGGAGTAAACTGCTGGTCTTCCCTGGAGTCATAGTTGTGTTTCAGATTCATTTTGTGCCATTAACTTTGGTGTTTGAATCACAGAGATTCTCTAAGCTTAGTTGTTCTGAAAGACAGTTATACTACTGGGCCTTGGCTTGGTCCTTATGTGAAAGATTGCTCTGGTCCAACATGTTAAAACATGTGTTTTTAATATTAGTTTCCACTGCCCATGTCTAGAATTTATTGAAACACGGAAGACTTAATTCTGTGATAGCTACCTAGAAAATAAAACACACAGCATATCTGCTAGATAGAAAAATGTCAATGTAAATTTACTCTCAAAAGACTAGCCAAATAAAATATTAGCTATCCAAATACAGACATGTTAAATCAGCATGCTTTTGTATATAATCAGAGGACTCTACAGTAGTCTCTTTGACTATCCCTTGGGCAAGAGGCATCACCAGTTTTAACAACAAATTAACAACAGAAATGCAACTGATGAGAAAGCTATCAATGAAGGAGCCTATTAATTTAATTTTGCTTGTTCTTAGAGCCAGGTTTGTTACAGTATACACAGTCTTTACCAATCTCACTCAACACTTCAGTACAGATAAGTGGCAGCCATCATTCAAAATAGCAGTACATTGGGAATGACAGCATGAAATACACATAATGTTTGTACAGATTCAGAAGATAGAAAATAAAATTAGGAAACTGCTCCTCTCTATCAGATGACAGGAAGTTGCATTTACTAACAGGCTATACAACAACCTTCAGACACTCATTTTTCCTCTGCTATATCCCTCCTGTACACTAGAAACATGCAGATACTGTTGGATTAGTATTCTTTCCCTTCTCTCACCAAGAAAGCAAATTCAAAAAGCAAATAAGAAAGAGAAGAGGCAGAGAGATGCCAGAGAAAGATGAGAGACGGACAAAGGACTGTAAAGAGCACTTTCTAAGGGGAGCTGTTCTTTCTCTGTTCTTCCCCTTTTAATCAAGCTCAGCAAATCTCAAGGATCTCTGTGACCACATCTTTCCACACTCCATTTGTAAGACTGTGTTAATCCATTTAATAGTCACCCCCCCCCCCAAGCATCTCATCAAATGAACACTGTAAACTGAGATCCACATTCTTTTCTAAATCCTATTTTCCTTTAGGGTCTTTTACTGCTTCCTTTAGACGCTAATACTCAAAGACTGTAGAAGAGGAAGACAGTGCTACAGATTACTTGGGAGTTATCTAGTCTGTTGCAGCCTTATCCCACTTTCCTTGAGAAGCACTGTGTAAACAGGTTCTTTATCCTGCTGTTTCCTACTTGACATGACAACCATCACCCCCAACCCATTTCAGTGCTGTAGCTGATTTACAGCTCACACTTACTGCTTTACAAAAAAAACCCCACTTGTGGACTATGACCATTTGCAGAGCACAACAAGAGAAAACATGATTTGCTGGTAATCTTTAATTTTAACCACCAGATCCACAAACTGAATTGAGAGCAAAGTTCTTTTTGTAGTGAGATTTGCATAATAACACTTAATGTTTACTTGTCTGTTTCTTCCTCCCCATTTTCCCAAATTCCAGGTGCTTTTAAACTCACTGGCCAGTTTCTACCAAAAACAATACTTAAAAAAAAAATAAAGAGGAAAATTTGGCAGTAGGGTAATGAAGAAGAATCTAATATTCTTGTCTGGACTGAGACAAAAGCAGAAAGCATTCATCATTAAGAACTCTACTCCCCTAGATTTTTCACTCAGAAATACTGGTAACTCCAGACTTACATGAAATTGTTCAAGTTGCATCTGCTGCTGGCAGAAGCCTTCACTGCAACAGATCCCAGAGCTGACACCCCAGTACACTGCTGTTTCAGCCCTACTGTAGATGGGGGCTTGCTCTGCTGTTCATACTCTAGTCATGTAGTCATATTTTTCTTCACAATCAAATGCTAAAAGTAGTATGCCCAAACTTTAGTTATTCAAACTGTGAAATGTGTTCCCCTGATTTGTGTCAATATGGAACAGTGTTAGGGCTGCAGGGTAAATTGTTGACCCTCTCTGTGTATCGTTTGTTCCTGTGTAACCGAGGGCTTAGAAGAAGCAGGATGGTGTGTGTATGGTTCCTGCTTCTTGCAAAACCCCCCTGACAAACATTCTACTGTTTTTGCTGGCATGGTGCTGGGCAGGGAAGTCTGTGGGGTGCATGCTTGGGGTCTGGAGTCGTCCTGAGAGAGAGCCGAGGAGGACTGCTGATTTCATCCCCCGACCACCAGGTGGGAGTAAAGAAGACCCCAGTGGGTGAGGAGAGCATGCGCCAAAGAAGATTCGAGAAATCATTAGCATAGCCCAACCTCTTCTTGGGAATATGTATTAGCGGAATGAATATAAACTGGAAACGGGAATTGTGCAGCGTGCGTCTTGGTTGAGCAGAGGCTCCTGGCGCACCCAGCGCTGTTTGCTTGCCTTTACTCGTTTAATAAATTGTAAACTTTAATTAGAATCCTGTTTGGGATTAAATCATTTATCACAAAACTATTAGTGCTAGACAGCAGTGGCAGGGCCTCCAAATCAAGTTCCACCTCTTCTCACACAGAAATGTTTTAAATGCTTGCAAAACAAAGGAGTATTAACTCAATTTCTAAAAAGTACAGAGAAAGAAAATCACTAACAAATGAGACCTGCAGAAGCCATATGGGTGATGTCCCCTACAGAAAGGGTTTACAGATGGATCTCTCTGTGGGAAATGTGAGGGGAAAAAAAATTTCTATCCAAACAGGTAGAGCATGCCACACCAAAAAGTCCTCTCGCTGCAAGACAAATGAAACTACAGCCCACTGTGTATCCTTTCCACTCTGTACCTGTGTAGAGGGGACAGAAGCAAACATATAGGCTCAGTTTGCATGAATACAAAAGCAACCTTAATTATGTACATTCCTCCCTCAGCTAATCTATTCATCCTAGTCTCAATTTCTGGAAAAGCAGCTATTCAGATCTGCTTGAAAGCAGTACCACCTTAAAAAGAGCAGGTTTTGTATGTTCTTCCATTCAGGCCTCTGTTACAACTGTCCTTCCAGCCAATATGGATCAAACATGGCAATCAAAATATTTCCAGAGCTCAAGAATACATGCCACAACTCTCCCAAAGATTATGTAAAATATTTGTAAAAGATTAAAGTTTAAACTGAAAACTATCAGTCACAGTCTGTATTCTTATACATTTATATAATTTGCTTTAAATTAGATTTCTGCATGCCTTCTGAATTAAAACCACTGCACAATGCTGACTCATCCATCCTTCCTTTTGAACTTTTATTACTCTTTCCAAAAATTTTAAAGGATCCCCTGCCACAGCTAATTTCAGATCAACCAGGATCTCAGGTTTCCAGAAGTTGCCTGACCAGGCGGTAGGGCAGCAGTAGTGCTGTCTTGGACAATTACCAAGATTCGGGTGGTTCTCAACTATGTCTAATTCATGGCTGGAATGTTGTCAAGTCCCAAGAATAACCTGAAACTGAAGTGTAACAATCCTGCGTAACTAGTCTCCCATCCTTTACCACCCTGAGACGCAAATTCAATGCTGTCTGTCCAATCACTTTTACTTGATTAAACAATGACTGTCACTCAGAACACATCTCTTTACAAAACGATTAAAGGTACATTCTGCCTTTACATGCAAATGCACATCTAAAAAAGCCATAATTACTTCTACAATGTTGTCCTGGTTTGAGGTAAAAAACCCCAATTTTCTGTTTTATAATTTTACTTTCTTAGCTGGGCCTCTTCTAACTAACTAAACAGCACATTGTTCAGAAAACTGTTCACTCTCCCAGTGATAAGACCTGATTACCCCAAGGAATGGTGTGCAGAGAGGCCCTTGCTTATACTTATTGCTAGAACAACCAAGGTCAAGGTTCGTTCTTTGCCCCGTTGGAGGGTCAGAAGCAGAAAAGTGTAGTGGGGTCACACCTGTAGGGAGGAGTGGACAGGACAGGTGACCCAAAACTGACCAACTGGGTTATTTCATTCCATCCACATTGTGAAATGTGTTCCCCTGATTCGTGTCAATATGGAACAATGCAAGGGTACAGGGTAAATTGTTGACCCTTTCTATGTGTGTATCATTCTGTTTGTTCCTGTGTAACCGAGGGCTTAGAAGAAGCAGGATGGTATCTGTATGGTTCCTGCTTCTCGCAAAAAAACCCTGACAAACATTCTACCGGTTTTGTTGGCATGGCGCTGGGCAGAGGAAGTCTGTGGGGTGCATGCATGGGGTCTGGAGTCGTCCTGAGGGAGAGCTGAGGAGGACTGCTGATTTCATCCCCCGACCACCAGGTGGGAGTAAAGAAGACCCCAGTGGGTGAGGAGGGCATGCGCCAAAGAAGATTCGAGAAATCATTAGCATAGCCCAACCTCTTCTCGGGAATATGTATTAGCGGAATGAATATAAACCAAAAACAGGAATTGTGCAAGGTGCGTCTTGGTTGAGCAGAGACTCCCGGCGCACCCAGCACTGTTTGCTTTGTTTAATAAATGGTAAACCTTAATTGGAATCCTGTTTGGGACTAAATCATTTATCACACACATCATGCTCAGTATAAAAGCTGATCGATCAAAGGGTCAACTCTCTTTCTTCGATGACTGATGTCCAAGGAGGACCCTGCCTGTTAGTCTGCCTTTGACCCCAATCTGAGTGTTCCTGACTCCAGATCTGGAATCCAGCTGCTGTCTGTCACTGAGTCCAGTCTGGGACTTTTCCTGAAGCCTGCTGGTGACATGATCATCATCCCAGGAGCTTGATACGGTTTTGTATATACTGTATCTATTTCATTGTTTTCTTCTTACTTTAATTTTAGTATTAATACTTCATTAGTTTAGTTTATTCTAAACTCCTGAAATCTCTTCCTCTCCTCTCTTTTCCTTAAAGGGGGACGGATGGACAGATGGACAGACATCATCTGTCTTTTCTGATTGGTCAGAACCATGACAGATTTATTGGCGCCCAACATGGAGCTCAACTGTGGTACAAGTAGAGTTCTGATAGTCTGAATAGTTTGAATTCCTGATTGTTTAGAGATTAAAATAGCTGATGTTATGTCATTCCTACAGAATATTTTATATGGCATTTTCAGAGAACCTTGTATGAAGTTAATTGATATAGTGGTGTTTAACCGGTTGAGTACGTCATTCTTTTGTTTTCAGATCAGCTTATTTTTGTTTTGTATTTGGATGCGGTGGCCCAGGCGTGCTTTGTTGGTGTGGACTTGCTTTCACTTGTATAGTATGAGAAACTGGATGTCCCGGTTTCTGGGAGGGACAGGGTTAACTCTCCCCTGGCTCTAGCAGGGGCACAGGTATTCCACCCCATGTGAGCCATGGCCAGGGGGTAGCAGGGAGCTGGCCAGGAACAGGAGGGGTAACCGGAGGTGCGGGGTCTGCGACTGGACTGGGGCTGCAGTCGGTATCGTAATTGTGTTTGTATCCTTCTCCATCTGCGTTACTGTTACTGTTTTCCCTTGTTCTACTTGTTGTCCTGTTAAACAGTTTTTGTCCCAACCCGCGAGCGTTGCCTTTTTCTTCCAATCCTCTCCTCAAGGCCTCGGTGTTAGCCGATTGGGCTGCCACGTGATTCTTTGATGTCGTCTGAGGCTAAACCACGACACTGGATTATTAGGATACCTGTACATCTCGGGCATCGTATGATGGATTCTGCTACTAATTACACTTTTGATTTTACCTGGAGAAAGTTTGCTTTGCCCTTCCATGATTATCTCAGAGTGACACCAACGGAATCAGGGTAAATAAAACCTTTGTGCTGTACAGGGAATGACTGTGACAATTGTCTCTGCCACGTGACCACAATTTTAGTGTCAACGTTACTGAATGTTCTGCAGGGGCTACTTATTATTAGATATGGGGAGAGTCAGTGAGAATTATGTGAGATGTGATAGTGCTGCTCAGGCAGGGGTGGAATCAGAGATTGAGAGGATGGAAGCAGAGACACAAACAGAACCAGCCCCAGCAGAGACACAAACAGAATCATCTCCGGTCCCATGGAGAGCCTCAGTACAGACACAAACGGATCCAGCCCCTGCTGAGACACAAACAGAATCATTTCCGGTCCCATCGAGAACCTCAGTACAGACACAAACGGAACCAGCCCCGCCCCGGCTGCAGTTTTATTTAATCCACCCAAAAAACAAACAAACAAACAAAAAATTATTACTACTTCTACATTAAAAAATTAATAATAACTTCAACTTTCTGTACTGGTAATAAAATATTAAAAAAAAATAATAAAAGAACCAGTCTGTCTTTATAGATGTTAAAGGTTTATTTTCTTCTTAAAGCAGCAACAAAGTACACAGAAGGTACCCAGATACAGTCTATTTGGCTTGCTGTTTAAAGAGGCTATATTGTGAAAACTCCCAGCACAATTTAAATTAATCTCTTCCAGCTAATGACATCACTAGTCCTCGTGAATTTAGGGAAACTGTAAGCATCTTAGTACTTTAAGGAACACAAAACATCGTCGGCTCTTACAGGAAAGAAAGAACATAGTTCTTAGAAATTCTTCACAAATATCTTGTTCTCTTTAGGTGAGGTAAGTATGACTCAAACCTGATGGCCCCTGACAAGGAGATGAAATGTGAAAAGACTATACTGTGAAGAGACTGCTGCTTTGTAAGTGGCACTGACATTCTATGGATGTAGTGTCAAAACTTTATTTGGTGACAATGAAAAGTTAAGGTACTTTTACCTCCTCCTCCCTCCCATCCAAGCTATTTCTTTCTGTCTCTTCCAGGAAAAAAAAATATTTTTTTTTTGCAAAATTGGATTGGTTATGTCATTCATTTCACTGAATGACACTGGCAAACACTCAGGTCAATACAAAACAATGAGCTTTGAACAGAAAATTGAAAATTTTCTAGCTAAATAATGCTAATATACCAATAATACAGAAAATACATGATGCGATGTGCACCCAGGCTTTAGATCAGCAAACCAGAAAGAACAGTAAGAGACCCAACAAGCATTCAAAGTGCTTTTTAAGCATCTTTTATCCAAGTTTTTTTTTTCAAAACACGCTTATATGGCTTTTTAAAATAGTGGAGTTTTTTAAGTTCTTCAGAAAGATAGTGCTAAAGCTCTACAAGTCAAAATAATTAATAATATATATTAAACTTTAAACCGGACAGTTTCCTGTATATTCCCCCTTTCTAGATATGCACACAATTACATGTAAATATATATCATTCACTTGACTGTTCAACAGATATTTTTAACTAAGAAAGTTGCCTTCAAAAGAACATGAGAGATGATGCAAAGTAAAATTCAAGTGCTTTGTAGGCGATCATTGCAACATATAAATAAAGAAAAGTATTTATATTTTAATATATTGTGCAGCTGAGTCAAAAGAAATAAAAATTATGTACTTACCACTGTGTTACTTGTTTCTCCCTGCTACTTCTTCCCTGTGCTTTCAAAGCCAACATTCTGTTAAAGACAAATGTATAAAAAATTTTAGTCAAGCCTATCTCTCCTAGATAAGAATAAACTGATATTTTATTATACTGGATATTTATTTTGCTTTCAGAGTTTTGGGTTTTTTTTTGTTGGTTGATTTGTTTGTTGGCTTTTTTGATGGGTTTGTTGTTTTGTGGTTGGTTTTTTTTTTACTTCTTCAAACCCACATGTTGTATATCATCTTTAATTAGACACTAAAATAATTTAGGGAGGGACATACCAAATTTTATTTGTGAAGAAATTAAGAAATATGACACCATGTCTTAGGGCAATGGGAATGTATAAAATACTGGTGACACCACTCACACTTCTGTAAGTAAGGAGTAATTGGCTAAATACTGCACTAAGCAGATGCTGACTCACTAATAAAGACAGCCTGTTAACTTAGTATGAGGAAGACAGACATCATCTAAACTACCAAGGGATAGAAAGAGAAGCACAGGGAATAAGAAACTTTGGCAAAGGATCTGGGAATAATATTTAATTGTATACTGAATTTTCCAATACAAACTTCTGAAACAATCAAAAGGGTCCCAGGATGAGCCATTCATCTGAACAACCCAAATGTTTTCAGTGTGCACTCCTGTCCTAAAATACAAATGACCTAAGATTCAAGTCCTCTTGGACAACATTTAAGTGCAGGCTTCCAATATCCCAGATGAATAACCTATTACTTATACCCTATAAATTAGAATTACAAAGGCAGTATATTTCCCTCCATTTAAAATCCACTCAGGTATACTCTGAATCTGTCTCCTGTAACAGGCAGACACTTTGTCATTTATGCCACAACTTATGCACAAAATTGAATCCTAGAGCTGTTTCACCTTATTAAACTACAGAAAATCGTGGATACGTGCTACACCAGACACCTAGGCATAGACAGAATTCAGACTCTAAATTTTATAGACTCTGTGAGTGCTTGTGGCACTCTAAATGCATGAATTTGTCTTGTGCCTGTGGCCTTTTATTGCTACCGGCTAGTAGCACAGAGAACACTGCACCACAGTGAGCTGCTAATCATAGAATGGTTTGGGTTGGAAGGGACCTTAAAGACCTCTCCTGTAGGCTCCCTTCAGATACTGAAAAGTTGTTATAAGCTCTCCCCGGAGCCACCTCTTCTCCAGGCTTAACAACCTCAACTCTCTCAGCCTATCTTCATAGGACAGGTGCTCCAGCCCTATGATCATCTTTGTGGCCCTCTGCTGGACCCATTCCAACAGGTCTGTGTCCTTGTGCTGAGGGCTTGAGAGCTAGATGTGGTACTCCAGGTANCCTGAGAAACACCACTCATCACTGGTCGCCACCTGGACATCAGTCATTGACTGCAACCCATTAAATGTAGCCACCCAGTGGTCCATCCAACAAATCCATGGCCTTCCAATTTTGAGACCAGGATATCACACAAGACAGTGTCAAAGACTCTGCATAAGTCCAGGTAGATGATGTCTGTTGCTCCGTCCTTGTCTACCAATGCTGTAACACCATCAAATAGGGCCACCCAATTTGTCACACGTGACTTCCCCTTGGTAAAGCCATGTTGGCTGTCACAAATCACCTCCTTATTTTTCATGTGCCTTAGCAGAGTTTCCAGAGGACCTGTTCCATGACCTTGATGGGCACAGAGGTGAGACTGACCAGCCTATAGTTTCCTGGGTCTTCCTTTTTGCCCTTTTTAAAAAGTGGGGTTACATTTCCCCTTTTCCAGTCAGTGGGAACTTCACTGGACTGCCACAACCTTTCAAACATAATGGAAAGTAACTTCACAACTTCATTCGCCAGTTCCCGCAGAACCTGTGGATGGATTTCATCACATCCATCAGGTTTCAAACCCATTTTTCTCCTACAGTGGACAGTTCTTCATTCTTATAGCCCCTTTTTTCTCCTTCTGCAATTTGGACAGTGTGGTTAGAGCTTTTACCAGTGAAGACTGAAGAAAAAAAGTCATTCAGTACCTCAGCCTTCTCATATCCTGGGTGACCATGTCTCCTGTTTCCTTCCAGAGAGGGCCCACAGCTTCGCTAGTTCTGCCTTTATCCCTGTCACATCTATAGAAGATTTTCTTGTTGCCCTTGATGTCCCCTGGCCTGTTTTAATTCTTTCAGGGCTTTAGATTGCCTAAACCTGGTTCCTAGTTGCTCTGACAGTTTCTCTGTATTCCTCCCAGTCTACCCGTTCTTGCTTACTGCCGTGGTTTAGCCTCAGACGGC
>VZRU01005517.1:10449-58367 GCA_013398155.1 Pedionomus torquatus | reverse complement strand
TTTTCCCTAAAAAACAACTTTCCTGATTATTTATTAATATTAACTCCAGCATAGCAAGCCTCCTCTGAGAAAGTCCATGGTCTTTCTGCTGCCTGGACTCCGTAAAACTTTTCCTAAGTTTTTGGTTTTAAGAGCGTTGGGGATTTAGAAACTTTTTGGGGG
Organism: Pedionomus torquatus; assembly: GCA_013398155.1. Taxonomy (NCBI): domain Eukaryota; kingdom Metazoa; phylum Chordata; class Aves; order Charadriiformes; family Pedionomidae; genus Pedionomus; species Pedionomus torquatus. Next base: position 58,205 of record VZRU01005517.1, on the reverse strand, counting down.
CTTCACTTCTTCCTGAGATGAATCCATCGGCGTGACTTTTATTGAAGCGTCTCATCTGCTGGATGTTTTGTGGAAGAGCAGAGACTGCAGCCAGCTGAAGGCTGGGCGGTCACACATCTTCCGTAGGACACAAGGGTATGGGAATTTAGAACTGTGAGGGTGATGAGGCACTGGAAGAGGTTTCCCCGAGAAGCTGTGTCTGCCCCATCCCTGGAGGGGTTCAAGGCCAGGCTGGATGGGGCTTGGAGCAACCTGGGGTGGTGGGAGGTGTCCCTGCCCAGGGCAGGGGGGTTGGAACTGGATGATCTTGAAGGTCCTTTCCAACTCTAACCATTCTATGATTCTATAATTCTGTGATCATACTCAAATTCTGTAGGGACCACTTTACGATGCAGCAAAATGGATTTTTTCCCCCCTCGTGCATTATAAAAAGGAAAGGTTAAAAGGAAGATGGAATTTTGTGTGCATCAGCAATCTGCATCTTCTCAGCTTGCTAGATGTTAACAAGCTGATGGTCCCACATTGAGCTACCAGCAGCTGCTAAAGAGCAAGCTGGGGTTTGAAGTCTCCTGCCTCCTTCCTGGAGACATCACCCTCTTTGCTCTTAGCCACTGGTGAACTCAGGTGCAGGGGCTCTGATCAGGCAGAGTAGGAGCCATCGGGATTGCTTTGGGTGAGTTTTCAGAGGGGCCTCAAAGGCTTGGGTGTAGACTTTGCAAGATGCTCCATGAGCTTTTGCAAAAAACTCTCTGAAAATGACCCTGAAGGCATCTCACAAAGCTCCCACCTCTGCCACAGGAGGAGATGCCGGTTGCTATGGATGATGCTTCCTAAATTTTGTACGGGTTGCACCCAGAAGGACCAAGTCTGGTCCCACCAGCCAGATACTGCAGCATGAGATGGGGCTGATTTGGTCTTTGTTTGACCACCCTTCAGGTGGATTTCAGCTCTGAAGAATCTTCTGGTGTCTCCTGGAGGACAGATAAAGAGCAGGATTTTTATCAGTGCACAAACCAGGCACTGAACACACTACCAAGGACTGAGGCCACCAAAATGAGATATCACGGGTTGAAGTTACCATGGGGTAAAACATACAGAGGCTGAAATGTCTGAGAAGTCAGAGGAGATGAACACAAGAGAGTGGCTAAAAATAGACATTGTCAATTAACTTCAGCCAAAACGTGTGGGAGGGACAGGGATGTCCACGCTAGGAGTCCAGGAGCTGAGGCTGCAGGAGAGGAGGCTGCTAAGCCAAGAGAAGCATTAAAAGCTCACGAGGCTCTGTCAGCAAACTGGTGGAAGACAGATAGACACTTTGGGCCACATGGTTGGAGTCATTGGACTAATAAATCATTTTAAATGCCTGGAAAGTCAAAGTCCTCTGTATTTACAAGACAGAAGCAGTTGGAAGCTGCTTGCCCAGAAGCCAGAGAAGTCCAGGGTGTGGGAGCAGCCTCCTGGCCACGGGCTGAGGGCAAATCCCATGGGTTCGGGGAAAAAGACCTTTGCAACTCTGGGCTCAGTCTCTGCAATGGCTTTTGTTTGAAAACTGAACTGGTTTGGGGGGAAAAAGCAAACAAACGGGAAAGAGGAACCCTTTTGCTGTTCTCCCCAGCTGAAAAGGAACACTCTGCTGACATTAGCAATAATGGTTTCCAACCCAAAATTTTGGATATGAAGGGTTCAACCTTTAAAGGAAAATAAAGATATTTCCACAACCTAAGTTAAAAAAAAACCTCAACAAATAAACAATATTTTTTTTTTTTTAAAATTATTTTGATGGAAGGTATTTTTCCTACCAGCATCCCAGCCTTCTCAGTGAGTGGGAAAAGCCCAGTAGGTATAAAACTTTAAAATCTATTCTGGCAGGTTTCTTGCTTCCTGCAGGGAGAGATTTCTGCCACAAGCCTAATCCCAGTTATCTCTGCAGTGCGGACGAGCCCCCTCTACATCTTACAGATACTCACAGCTTGATCCTTGGAGCAGCACATGCTTGAGGTGGCACGTTTCCTACCAAGCCTAGAGACAGTTTAGCTCCTGGGGGTGGTGAGGGCCAGGGAAAAGGGAACTGTTCCCCCCCAAAAAAAAAAAGTGTGTGTTCAACTCCTTCTGGACAGGGCTGAGCAGTGAAGAGAGAATTTTGGGGGTTTAGGAAGGTCACATGGTAGTAAACCCCTTGGGTCAAGGCTTGGTACATGTCCATGGGTCTCAGGGGAGTCGATGTGAGTGTGGTCCCTGTGCAACCCTTTACTGGGTGCTGTCTGGCTGCAGAATTATGAAATTAAGGGCAATACAGAGATGATAAACCCTCCATATTCCCATATTGAGAGAAAAGATGCAGAGAATGGTCCACAAGCACAAAGTAAGAGGGCGATGGCCCAAACGCCCCAGCTGGGATAACCAGAGCTCCCACCCTGGGCAGAGACCAGAGGATCCAGCCCAGAAGAACCGAGCTTTGCTCCCCCAGCTTCCTGTACCAGGGCTGGTTTCCACAAAGCAAGCAAAGACCTTTCTTCTTGGTTTGCAAAGGTACAAAGCGGAGCCTGCAAGTAGCCTCAGCACTTGCTGGGAGGAGTTTGTTAGCAAGAGATGCCCAGGGACTGGAACTGATGGAAGAAGCACTCAGAGGGGATGAATTCATAAGCAAAAATAGCTTTCTACTCAGTTGCATCCCGTGGCTGGCTTGGCCCGAGTTATAAATGTTTGACAAGTGCTGATGTTGGAGGCAGCGTGGGGTCAGTGGGGTCCTGTTCACCCAGGAGCTGGGCAGAGCTCGGCCACTGGCATGGCAGGGCTGGGGGAGATCAAAAGCGGTTTGAAAAAAATAATAAAACAAGGCTTGAGGCAGCGGAGAGGGATGGGCAAAAAAATTTTGGAGCTGCAACAAGGGCTTCTGGGGAAAACATTTTTAAAAAAAAAAAAAAAAATCCACAAAATGTTGTGCTATTGCTCTGACAATATTTCTCAGGGCTTTGGAGCAAGGCAGGGGGGGTGGTGACTCCCCTCCTATCAGAGGCCTTATTACTTCTTGCACAATTTCTGCATGAACACAATCAAGAACTTAAAACCCTCCCTCAGCTCAGGTGGCCCAAACAGCATTTCTTTGGGAAAGATTTTTTTTTTTTAACCCTTTCCCTTCTCTTTTGAAAGTCAGCCAGCTGTAAATAGAGGGAAACAGAGTTCTGTCTTTGAAAATGTCAGAATAAATAATAATCTTTTGTTCATGCTTTAACAAATAATTCCTGTTTCCTGGCTAACGCTGTCCATTTGGCTCACCCTGCACTCAGAAAGCTTCCTTTTCCTGCCCCTGCCTTTCAGCCACATGTATATATTTCTTATCCAGATGACGATGCCTCCAAACCATGCCTGGGGGAGTCCTTCGAGATATCTGGAAGTGCCTGACCGTCCATCCAGGTTGTCTCCAGCAATTTCTGAGTATGTGGCAACCTCTGTCTCCCACTCAAAATCTGTCCTTTCCCATTAGGATCAGGAGAAATAATGTCTCTGCATGTCTCCACATTCTCCATCCTCGGATCTGAGACCTGCACCCTGTGATGCCACGTCCCGTCTCCAATGCAGCAGCTCCTTGGGATCCGGCATTCCTGCTGGCAGCACGGGTGCTACAGCAGCTCCCCACGGGTCTGGAAGGACTAAGAATAGCAGACAAGGAAATACTGAAAAAAAAAAAAAAATCCAGAGATTAGGATAGAAAATGAGCTGGGAAATGGTGTGGTGTTGTGCCTGCCAGTGGCCAGCTTCTCCACTTGGCACCCAAACGAGACCAGCAAATATGCAGAAAATATTGGGAGGTGGGGAAGTTTCCCATTCCCATTTACAGCTGGGGAAAAGTTGATTCAATCCTGGTGTTGTTGCTCTCCTGTGAAAAACCTGGACACCCTTTTCCTGCATGAATTCACCCCACCCCCACCCCCAGACCTTGGAAGAGCTAGAAAAGAGCACGTCGCCCTGCTGGGTTTTGTTCCTCACACCGATGCTTTGGGAAGCCTGGGCCCATTCGCCACCACAAAGGCAGGGCAAAGATACCCAGCTGAGACAACGTGCCCTGGACCCATCACGATCCTGAAGGTGCAGATTGGTGGGTTGAGCACTGCTGTGGTGTATCAGCCCACAGGGCTGTCTCACCTTGGCGTTGGGTTCATCTCCCTGGGCTAGCAAAGGTGCAGGCTGGGTGCTGCCTCCCGCCCAGCAGCCTGATGGCCAACTTCTAGCAAATTTGGGCATAAACAAGTAGAGACAGAGATGAGGCTGATGGAGCTGAGCCACTTGTGACTCACAAGGAAGCATGAATAAAATATCACCGGGATGCCCTGGCTGCCTACTTCCCTCTGCCCCAGGAGAGCAATGCCACTCACTCAGAAGCTCTTAATGCAGCCAAAAAGGCTGCCCGTGACAGCCAAAGGTGGTTGCACGTGGCTGTCAAGTGGCCCAACTACTGCACCTGGCCACTAGATTTCATTAGCACACCGAGATCCTCCTCCAACTATGCAATAGCCCTGCGATGCTCTTAGTAGCCCACCAGAAAGCCTCCAAAGCATGTTGCTGGCCCGGTCCTGCGGTAAGATGCTGGCATGGCAGCCTGTCTGATGGGTCTCAGCTTTGAGTCACACCTTTGCCATCTTCCTGCCACCCCCAGCTCTGTCTCTTGTTCAGGGGCGCTTCTGTCCTCATCTCCCCCGGGGACTGTCCCTCCTCCTCCAGCCAGCTCAGCTGCTAACCCTCAACCTTCCCGGCGACCTCCGTCATGTTAAGGCAAAACAAGCCCCTCTTGGGATGCAGCACGTGATGGAGATGTGCTGTTCAGCTGATGTAATCGATATAAAAGCCAAGAAGGTCACTGTTGTGGGTTTGATAAGGGAACGTGACAAAGCTGTTACATCTCCCAGCCTTCCCTTTCAAGCTGACAAGCCTTGAAAAATTAAAAAGCACATGCATGCGCGTGTGTCTGTCACGTCTTTCCCTCCGGCGTGGAAGCAAGAGCTCAAAATAGTAAAGTGGATGGCACCCTGGTCTGGACTGTTATTCAGGATGCCCGAATGCCAGCTCTAAGTGCCATTGCCCCTGTCATGCCACCCCCAACTCAAAACACGTAGGAGGGAAGGGGACAATGCTGGTGATGTGCTCAGGGTGGTGACTCCCTGCTGATTTTCCCTCCTCTGAGTCCCAGCAGCACCAGCAGACTCTGCAGTGTTTTCTGGGCGCATCCAGCCAAAACTGGGTTCAGTCTGGGAGCCTCTTTTCCAAAGCTGTGAATCGGGGGGTGTTTGTTGTTCTGCGATGGAGGGGGGGGGGAGCGTAAATCACAGCGTCCCCCTCCTGCTGTCTGCTGTTGGGGCCATTCGAAAGAGTTGAGTCCAGTAAAACTAAACCATCATGTTTGGGTTTATCCCGTTTTACATACCCAATAATACCAACCTCAGCTCTAGATAAAACACCTCTTTGGGATGAAACAATTCCATTGTTCTTTGGTAAATCCAAACATCCCAACTGCCCCCGTTATTTTATTCTTCTAAACCAGCCTTTCTCAGGAGGAGCCCCCTTCAAACTGAGCCCCCCTTTTCTTTCCATCTGAGCTTCTTCCAGCAGCTACAGCAAAACCTTTAGAGATAACTTTATCCAGCTCCTGCCAACAGCCAGCTTTCTGGATGCTCCAATTTCTTCCCTCTGTCAGCATTGCCTTTTAAACACCCGCCAAAACTGTTAAGAGATTTTCCAGGAGACATAAATTCTCTGTACATCACACAGCCAGCTTGTCTACAGGAAGATGAAGTTTTTCTCCTGTTAATTTTAGTTGCTGAAACTTACTTCTTATATGGTTTTCCTTGTAAAAAAACTTAATTCGTTTTGATCCTCGTCGTCCTCATCCAGTCAAATTCAGCTCTTCTCTCATCTTTTTAATATCCTCCTCTGTTGCCTTCTCTCCCGCTCTGATAACATCAAAGAGCCTCTTCCTTGTCACCACCACGCTCACGCTTCCTCTTGGCATGTCACTTTTATTAATTTGTGCTTTCAGAGGTCTTCTCGTCTCTGCGTCGGGAGGTATTAACTTCAAACACAGCAAGCAAAGCTGCTCGGTGTGGGGGCTGACAGGCGACTGCCATCTCCTCGAGAGCCCGTGATGCTAAATGTGCATCTTCTGTTTTCCCTGGAGAGGGATTTTTATGGGACATATCTCCTACTCTGAAATTTTGCTGTCTGTCTACTTGAGAACCAAAGAGACCAGTGAGGCATCTGAGTTGGGGGAAAGGAGCCGGTCCCAGCGTTCACAGCCCCCACATCCCAAGGTCCAAAGGGAAGGAGATCCAGCGTGTGGATGGGCTTGTGGGGAAAGACATGGGTGAAGGAGAACGAGCCCCTTTGGTGAGACGCTGGCCCAGGTTGCCCAGAGGGGAGGTGGATGCCCCATCGCTGGAAACATTTAAGGTCAGGTTGGACAGGGCTCTGAGCAACCTGGTCTGGTGGGAGGTGTCCCTGCTCGTGGCAGGAGGGTTGGACTAGATGACCTGTAAAGGTCCCTTCCAACCCAAAATAACCTATGATTCTACACGTGCCTGCACTCACCGCTGCGGCCACATCCACCCAGCCGTGAGCAGCGCTGGCACGCACAGCTCCCGTCTGTGCCCGAGCGGGTGCTCAGCAAATAAATGTTTCCTGGTGGAAATCCCACAAGTCCAGCAGGGAGGACCCCACACCAACAACATTTGGTGGTGAAGTCACTCCAGCAAAGCGGGGGCGGGCAGTGCTGGGGCTCGGAGCAACGTCTAGTGGTCGGTGCTTGCACAGATGGCAGGCTGAGGCAGGGGGGTGGCATGTGCCCAGATCCGTCTGGGTCATCACACCCACATTCAGACCAAGCTCTGCCAGGGAGTGACACTTGTCTGGCACAAGGGCAGTTGCACATGAGCAGTTTACACGACCCAGCTCCCTCCGGGCTCAATTTTCTAACGATACGTGGCCACGTTCCTACCATAAAGCACCACTATTGGCATGTTAATATTGCAGACAGCAGCTCCAACACATGCTGAACCCCATAACCATGGCATTTACTCACACATTAAATAAATAGATGGATACTAGGAAATAGAAATGGCCACTTGTCTCATCAACGTGTAACGATTTCCATATTATTCTTCCCCGAGGACAGTCTCTAATTGCTTCCTGAATGATCCCAGCTCTCCTCTTCATGGCTTTGTCTCCCAGGCCCATAAAGGTGATTAATTGCAGAGGTGAAAAGTGCATCCCTGTGTTCTCTTGGATTGATTTAGCTTGTGTTCAGGTCTCCTGGTGTCCCAGCGAGGCCTTTCCTGGGCTGTTCTCGCTTTGAGTGGCCACTGGTGATGGTTGGAACTGGCTGAAACTGATGTTTTCCACCCAAGGCCTCAGCACTCCGAGTGGAGATGGGACCTTCATTGCACCTAATTCCTGCTGGCTGGAAGTCCAGCCTCCAGTCTAAGAGTCACTGAGGTGTTTGCCACCCGTGGAAGGAAGAAGCCCCAAGAGTTCATCCTCTTTCTGCAATGGGAAGTACTCCACCATGGAAGTTTTTAATCTTCACCAAGGTCTAGAATCATCTCTGTGAAGATTAAGTCTTTGCTGGGCTCAAATTGGACCACTTCATGGCCACATACATATCATTATTGCTAATAGCTAGCGAGCAACCAATTGAACTCTTCAGAGGAAGTCCAAGGAGTACACATTACACAAAAAGAGATTGCTGACAGGTCTACAGCCATTAAAGATAAAATAAGATCAAGCCGTAGCCAGATAAAGTCAGAGTAGTTGTTTTTATTAACATTTTTCTAACGAGGCGTTTAATTAGCTACTGGACCAAGTGACTATTGGAAGTGCTGCATTCCCCACCACTTGTTTCCATAAGCCAGGAGGGATGGCAACGCTGGAAGACCTGAGCTGAAAATGAAATGGTTGGCTTGTACCAGGTGTAATTACAGCTGGAAATTTCTTGGCGTACCCAGAAGATAAAATGTTTGAATTCTCTCTGTTTCTCAGCCAAGGGCCAGAACCAAATGGAAGGGAGAGAAAGCACATCGCAGGGAGATCCACCATCTCACACCCAACCTGCTCTGACCTGTGTGAAGCTCAGCACGTGGTGTTTAGCCAGCTGCATGTCTGTCTGCTCAGGGCTCAGCCGCGGCTGATGCAACTATTCCTGCCAAAGCCTGCTAAATCAAGAGGTAATTCCACCTTCTGTAGCAACAACGTTGAGGAAGAGACCACCCTGCCAAAGAGGAGGTCCTGGCAGTTCACCCCAGCGTGAGTGCCTGCAGAGCCTACACGCAGCGATGCCAACCAGCAGGAGAGCTGAGGGTGAGCATTGTGGCAACAAGTGCTGGGCAGCTCAGATGGGCCTCTTCAACAAGACATTTCATCCTCATCCCAGCTGAGCTCATTGTAAAGTTGTAATCATAGAATGGGTCGGGTTGGAAGGGAACTCAAAGCCCCCCCAGTGCCACCCCCTGCCCTGGGCAGGGACACCTCCCACCACACCAGGTTGCTCCAAGCCCCATCCAGCCTGGCCTTGAACCCCTCCAGGGATGGGGCAGCCACAGCTTCTCGGGGCAACCTGGGCCAGGGTCTCACCACCCTGGATTAGATCTATTGCAGAGGGATCCTGGTCTCTGGGAGGTCCCAGTGAAGAGAACAGGTCAGAGTTTCCACTCTTCCAGTGGAAGGCAGCAGCAAACGTGCAGGGGCACTGCCAGGAGAGCTGCTCAGACACTTTTCATGTAGGAGAAAATCTGGTAAAAGGTCTTGTCTTCTTCAGTGCAGCACGTTTGAAACTGAAGCTCCAGAAACGCTTTTTCTGGACTGCAGTGAAGAGCAAGGCAGAGCCAGACTCTACAGCAGCAAGGTGTTGTAGGAGGATACTAAGGACATCCCCTGCCAGACTTGGTGAAGACGTTCCTCTCCCGGCCAAGGCTGGGGTACAACTCAACCACATCCAGACGGTCCAGTGCCCTTTGAATTTTCAAAGACATTTGTGAGAGCCTTTCATGCTAAATGAAGGCAAACTTAGAAACCAAACACTGCTGGCTGAGCACTGTGTCCTCTTCTGGCCTCTGACAATGAGCCAGGATTAGCTCTGGTGGGACCTCAGCTCTGGTTCAGCACCAGGAGCCAAGGAGGTTGACGGGTGGCCCAAGGGCTGCTGTCTCCAGCAGGGTGAGGGGCTTCAAACACCATTCTGTGAGCCCCACATCTGCTAGTGTGGTGGCTGGTGTCACTGCCTCCCACTCTGGGCCCTGAGCCTGATTTCAGCCCAACAAAAGGGGCCTCCTGAAGGCTGGGACCATGATGACCCACTGCTGGGTCATGAAGACAATGTACAGTGAGGAGCAGGAAACCACTCCATCCAAAACGAGAGTTCATCCATCAAAATGAAGGATGGGGCATGGACTCTCATCCTTCAACATTGCATTAATCACAGGTTTCTGCAGCCCCTTCAGCACAGCCTTGTAGAGCCTGGCTTACAGAGGGCATTTTCAACAGATGAGGTGATTCAGCATCAGGGCATTTTGTGTTTTCCTCCAAACTGTATGGCTGAGGGGACAGAAGTTGCGGGGGAGGAGGAACAACAGCAATAAGCACTTTGGCTCCAGGGCTGTCCCAGGTCTATCACCATCCTTGATAAATTACGCAGACTCTGTGCTCTGCTTTTCAAATCAGGAGGTTCTTCTCCAATTCCCACTCAGAAAGAAGCTTTCAGAAGGTGATAGGTTTTGTTCATAAACGCAAAGCTAAGCTTGCATCTGCAATTATTTTGTTTTCCTAGTTTGCAAAGCTATATCTGAGACACCCCAGGGAGAGCAAAGCGGAGAGACACCAGCCGTGCCTTGACAAGCAGCTCCACAAACTGGCAGCTTCTGAGACACCCGAGATCTCGATGTCAAAAATGACACGCGTCAAGAGTCATCGTGGGAGATGAAACTCCCATGCAAGAGCTGGGGAAACTCAGTGTTCGGTGGGACCAGCAAGGGGGTTGGCCTAGCAGGAGCTCAGTAAAGTCATCTTCAACAGGCTCATAAAGCAAAGCCAGGAATAGCATCCACGAGGACAGTCTCCCCTTGTATCTCTGCAGGGCAGAAGCACCAAGCACTGGACCTTCAGCAAGGTCTTGGGCTTGGGAAAATGAGCAGGGGAATATCCCAGGGGAAGCTCATGGGAAGCCCAGAAATGCCTAAGGGGAAAAAGCAGGACCACAACCAGCCCCAATCAGCAATTCCTAAACTGTAGCTGCATTTTTGGAGAATAAGGGAGCTCAGCTTTGCATGGAGCTGGCTGGCCTCCAGGCCAGAGCACAGCCCCAGCCATCACAACTGTTTTGCTTCCTGAGCATCTTCCTCGTGGACCAAAAAAATATCCAGCAAATATTCTTTGAGACCTTTGCTATCTTCCAGCAGTATCGCACGTCAGTGTAAGCCCAGCATCCCCACTGGCAGAAGGATCACCTTCACCTCCATTTCATGTCCACTTTCTCCAGATCACCTAACCACATAGACCAGGGTGGAGAGAAACCACCTCTCCCCTATGCCAGCATCATTTCCAGCCTGCACAAAGCTCCTCTATCCCATCGGACACTCTGAGGACCAACACTTTATCTCTCCTGGTAATCACAAACCATAAAGTGTATTTCCATGGTCCATTCAACATATGGACCTCCCTCTGGAGGATGCCAGCAAGAAGACCAATTAGCAGCAATTAGGCTGATGTTTTTAGCAGAAAGATTGTCCTTGTTATGTGTTGGGTTGGGCAGAAAGAGCTAAAGCCTAATCCCAGCCCCCTGGGAACTGCTCGTTACAATGCTTCTCCCACAGCTTGCTGGTTTCTGAAGGTTTCAGTGCCTTCTCCACCCCACAGTTGTTGACAGAGGTCCAAGAGCTTGGAGCATTTCTGGAGAGCTGCAGTCATTGTTGTGTTTTTTGGCTGAATCTAAACGCATGAATATTAATATGTTTCACGTTTGACTTGAGGTTTACACTTATCAGAAGCTGCTATTTTTCCTCCTCTCTGTGTGTTTCCCTGCCACTGCATTGTTATTCCAGATATAGAAATATTTCTCAGCCTCCTTAAAAAATAATATTGACACTCTGCAGGGTTCCTGCTCTTCCCCGAGCCAAGAAGCATCGAGTTGCCACGGGCACACTTGGAGCACACACGCCGCGTTGGCCATGGACCAGAAGGAGCCAGCATCACTCCATTTCATCTGAGAAATGCTGCGGAAGGGGTTTGGCATAGGGATGTCATCTAACCCCACCTGCAGCTCCAAAAGGACTGTAGCATGGAAGCCCTCAGCCACATCTCCATGTTTAGCCTGCTGGAGCTTTGAGGTGAGAGATGGTGACGGGTCCAGCAGCCGGTGGTGTAGAACAGGGAAGATGACCCCTCTCAGGACACGTGTTTGAGGAATTCCTCATCACACACTGCACTTTTGCCCTCTCTATCCCTCAAAACCCCTTTGTTGTCTTCATTTTACAGCACTCCTTCTTCAGCCTGTCCCTGATTTAGGCTTCCCCGGGGAAGCAGGTCCCCAGGCTCACTCTCTGATTGCTGCAAAACTGGTTTGCATTTCAGTCACTTTAAATAATTTTCTCCATCTCTCCCTCCGGTCTTCCAGAGACCTCGGCAGCTGCAGCTTGACACCATTTTGCCCAAACATGCTGAAGATTCTTGGTGCCTGCTGGACTCTCTGTGGTACATCCAGGGTTGCTCCCCCGCGTGCTGAAGGTGCTGTGTCTTCCAGCAAAGGAGCACCCAACCATGGCCACTGCATGCCACGGTCCCCGCAGGGGAACAGGCTGCTCCTCCGTTTTCACACTGAAAACCCCAATGGAGAAGGTTCACCTTCTGCTCCTGCATGCAACTTATAGAATCATAGAATAGTTNCTCAGCCTGTCCTCACAGCAGAGGGGCTCCAGCCCTCGCAGCATCTTGGTGCCCCTCCGCTGGACCCGTTCCACCAGGTCCCTGTCCTTTCTGTGTTGAGGACTCCAGAGCTGGACACAGGACTCCAGGTGGGGTCTCAGGAGCGCAGAGCAGAGGGGCAGAATCCCCCCCTGTCCCTGCTGGTCACGCTTCTCTTGCTGCAGCCCAGGCTGGGGTTGGCTTTCTGGGCTGCCAGCGCGCACTGCCGGCTCCTGGGGAGCTTCTCCTCCAGGAGCACTCCCCAGTCCTTCTCCTTAGGGCTGCTCTCCAGCCACTCTCTGCCCAGCCTGTATTTGTGCCTGGGATTGCCCCATCCCAGGTGCAGGACCCTGCCCTTGGCTTGGTTGAACTTCATGCCATTGGCACTAGCCCACCTCTCCAGCCTGGCCAGGTCCCTCTGGATGGCATCCCTTCCCTCCAGCATGTCAACCACACCACTGAGCTTGGTGGTGTCCCCATGGGAAGGGTAGGGATGGCTCCATTAAAAAATAAGAAGTTGGGCACACATCTGAGAGGGATGTGTGTCTTTATCCAGTGTGTGCTGTATCTTCTCCTTTTCTCAGTCTGGTTGCAAACCCCACTGGGTCACCTCCATCCCTCCTTGAAGACTCCTGGTGCCAGTAGCTATGGTCACCCTGGGAACTCAGTGAAGAGCAGGGAAAACAGTCAAAGCAGAGGCACTTTGCAGGAGCAGAGATCCCCTTTTTCCTGCCAAGCTCCCACAGGAAAACGTGGCAGGAGCAGAGCAAAGTGGAACACGACCATTGTGCAATGGCACATGGGCCAGTCCCAGCTGGCGTTCGCAGCCCCCGCACCCAGCAGCCCGCCACGGCACAGGACCCGGCTCCCAGCCCTCGGCAGAGCCGGTCAATCTGTTGCGGCAGCCTCCCCGGCTGGAATCTGTCAGTCCGTCTGTCAAGCGTGAGGTTTGATGCGCTGGGACGTGACGGGCTCAGGCGGGGCGGCCGGCAGAGAGCCCAGCGCAAGGCACCGACCCGCGCCAATTAAAGCGAGGGACGTGGAGCATATTGTGCCAGGGAGAGAGTCGCTGCGAGATCTGAGCTGACCAAACAAATAAGCCAAACCCAAGAGATGGATGGAGGCAGGGTCCAGGCTGCAAGAACAAAACGGCTTTCACAAGACCAGGGCTGTGCAGCAGAGAAAAACTGTGGGGGCCACAAGGATGGTTTAGATGGACACCCAGATGGGGAGATCTCACCTTTGAGGTCTTCTTGGACACAGTCTCTAGACCATTTGCAGGGCTGGGACTTACCAGTTGCAGGTTTGCCCTGATGCTGCCACAGTCTGTGGAGGGCACTGGTCACCCAAAGGCTCCTGTGGGCTTTTGGGAGTCTCCCTTGTGGGTTCCTGGGTGGAATTTTTTCACTAGGGTTATTCACAGCCATGGTGCCGTGCCTGAATGCCCAGCTGAGGGGTTCACCATCCTGCTGTGCAAGGATGGAGATGACCAATCTGAGCTCAGGAAGCCCAGTAAGGCAAAGGGATGGAGTGAATGGGGAAAAAGGGAGTGCAGAGTACATCCCAAAGAAAGGAGGGAAGCATGTGACCCTGCACCAGTGTGCCCCAGTGCCTCTTCCCTAGGGAACCTCAGATGTAAGGGGGTGTCTGTTGCATAAGCAGAGGACCATGGAGGCAGCCCAGGGACCAGGGCTAGCAGAGCTCTACCATAACCCTGTTTCCATCTCTTGGTCTCTTGTGGGGCTCCAAAGCAGGACCTGGCCACGGGGTGATGTTGGCTGGGGTCTCCAGAGCTGGTGTAAGGACCTCAGCCCTGGGGCTGGCTGGAGAAATGAGGCATTAAGTGGAATGTGTTGCTGGAGTATAAATATCCTTGTATTACATCCTCGAGTTATTTCCTGTGCAGTGACTGAAGAATCATAGAGTTGTTATGGTTGGAAGACACCTTCAAGATCATCAAGTCCAACCATCAACCCAGCACTGCCAAGTTACCACTAACCAATGTCTCTCAGTACCACATCTACATATCGCTTAAATGCCTTCAGAGATGGCAACTCTACCACTTCCCTGGGCAGCCTGTTCTAATACTTGATAGCCTTTTCAGTGTAAAAGTTTTTTCCAAATATCCATCCTAAACCTCCCCTGGTACAACTTGAGGCTGTTTCTTCTTTGTCTGTTCCCTGGGAGACCGACCCCCACCTCTCTATGACCTCCTTTCAGAAATTACCATGGATGATGACAGGACACCTCCAAATGGTACCTGCAGCTCCCCTAGCTGGGAAGCAGCCTGGGTGCTTCAGGTGTTTGATTCCAGCCCAGGAGAAACACCAGGGCCGTCCTGTCCAACCCCAAATCATTGCTCTCAGACCCAGGAGTATCCTGAGCTCTGTTCCTCCACGTGTCCATCCAGGGTCTGCTGGCCCACAAGAATACCCCCATCACTTGCACACAGTGGTATGTAGGCAGAGCTTGGGGACTGGCAAGGACACATCCAGAAGAAACATAATCAGATGTCCCCAGGTAAGCAAATTGTCCAGGAAGCTACTGAGAAGGTACTTTTGGTCTAGACCCTGAAGACCCATAAGTGTAATTAAAAGTGTTACTTCCAACATAAATTATTTTCACTTGACAAGCATGAATTTAATTTTCCATCATTTCTCCCATCCAAGCACGGTGCTTCCCAAACTCCTGGGAGCCTTTTTCAGCCATGACTCATCTAAACAAGAGATAGGAGCTCTGAAGTTTGCCACCTTCCTGCTCGCCCACCTCCAGATCGCTAAAAAACAAGATGCCGCCACGCTGCTGGCAAGCAGAGGGGGATCAAAGGTGATCGCTGACCTCAGTGATCGCCAAAAGTGCCAAAGTCTCATCTGCAGCCTCGGTGGGAGGAGCTCTGGAGCCCATTTCCATGGTAAAGCAGCGGGTAGGGGATGGGGCAGGAGCCTGACGCTCAGCGTGCCACGGACGGTGGGGTTGCCTTGGTTGCAAACTCAGCGGCAGAGTGATGAGCACGGTCTATTCTCCATGCACTTGTGCTTATTTTCAAAAATCAAAGCACAGGAGCACCCCCAGGCCCTGATGAGTTGCTGTTGGAGGCAGAAACCAGGAAGGGGATGGGAGCAGGAACCTGGGAAAAGGGCAGAACACGGGGGACACCTCCAGCCATCTCCACCAGGGACTTCTCCAGCTGTGGAGGTGGAAAGGTCTTCCCCAAAGGGAATCTTTCCCCCACCACTATCCACCCCCAGCCCTGAGGGGGAGAGAAGATGCTACAGGGATTGGAAGGATCCAGAGAAAAGCATCCTTGTAAACTACGTGTTCATTTGCCGAGTACAGGATCCAGCGTTTCAATTATGTATGACAAAATAAGGCATAATAGTTGTATTTACAAGCAGCAGTTTGTCATATGGGTTGCAGATGAAATATTTAGAAGCAAAGTAAGTGCCTTTTTGTCTGGGTAGGATTTCTGGCCTCTCCCCTCACACACAGGTTTGCAAACGCTGTGCCAGGACCTAGTAAAAACATTAAAAACCCCAGAATGAGCTCCCAGTTTGTAGCTAAACTGTACATAAAATAATTCTTGTTTGTGTTTGATGGCTTGTGGCAGTGAATTCCCTTATGGGACTGAAAAATGGTTATAGGGCTGGTGGTGCTCGGGGAGGGGGAATGAAGAAGGGGGGAGAAGGATCAAGCAGAGTGGAAGGTGGTCCAGAGCCCACCGCCAGCTCTGCCAAGCAGATCCCCAAAGGCTCTGCACAGCCACAAAAGGCAGGGATTTGGAAGAGGGAAGGGGGAAAGGATCCTTTTCCCAGTGCTACCAGTATCCACCTGGGGTCTGATGCATCAGAAACCAAGCTCTGTGGTGGGAGCAGCTGCCTGCAGGTGAGAGCACCTCTGGCTCCTCACCTCTCCCAGCGGGAAGGTGCTTTGCACATGGAGCTTTAAGATGCGTAAACAGGAATAAGCAGCACATTAGAGAAGATGAATCTTGTCCAGGCCGATATGATCCATCTCCCAGAGCATGCTCCGTGTGAAATTTCATTAGCTTTCGGAGGGGAGTTGCTCTGCTGATAATAATTGATAATTATCCCAAGTGATGCATGGCTTAGTGGTGTTGAATGATTGTTTCCCTCTGTGCCAAAGACTTCATCCTTTTGCCTGGTTTAAGACTCGCCTTTATGCTCTCATCCTTTTTAAGGGAGACTTTGGGGAGAGTAATTCAGACTTTTATGGCCTCCGTTCAGGGCAGACTACAGTAATGCTCCATCCCACCACTGAGATCTGCTCAGCAGGGCTTCCCTAACCATCCCACAAAGAGCTGAGGAGCCCATGTAGGACTGAAGGTCATTGATGCACTTCAGAAGTCATCTGTCAGCTTCTATTTGCCCCATGGTCAAGCCCAGAAGCCCTCCCTGATGTCTGCAGGAATAAGGAACATGACAAAGGCTCATAAGGCTGTGGATCCCTCTGTGCATTGAATTCCCAAAGAAACAATAGACCCATTCCTTGCGTCCTCTCCTGACCCTCTCTAGAGGGACACACTGCAAGGCAGAGCTAATGAAAGCAAGACCAGTCAGTTGGGAAACTGATGGACAAGAGGCTGGACATGAGCAGACAGTGTGCACTTGCAGCCCAGAAGGCAAATCCCATCCTGGGCTGCATCCAAAGATGTGTTGCCAGCAGATCCAGAGAGGGGATTCTGCCACTTTACTCTGGTGAGACCCCACCTGGAGCACTGGGTGCAGGGCTGGAGCCCTCAATATAGGAAGGACAAGGACCTGATGGAGCGGGTCCAGAGGAGGGCCACCAAGATGATCAAAGGGCTGGAACACCTCTGCTACGAGGACAGGCTGAGGGAGCTGGGGCTGTTCAGCCTGGAGAAGAGAAGGCTCCAGGGAGACCTAATGGCAGCCTTTCAGTACCTAAAGGGGCTCCAGGAAGGCTGGGGAGGGGCTGTTCACAAAGGCTGCTGCGATAGGACGAGGGGCAATGGAGAAGTTGGAGAAGGGTAGATTTAAGTTGAATATTAGAAAAAATTTCTTTCCACTGAGGGTGGTGGAACACTGGAGCAGGTTGCCCAGGGAGGTGGTTGAGGCCCCTTCCCTGGAGATATTCCAGGTGAGGCTGGATGAAGCCCTGGGCAACCTGGTCTAGTTGGGGGTGTCCCTGTGACTGCAGGAGGTGGGACTGGATGGCCTTTGGAGGTCCTTTCTGGCCTGGATGATTCTATGATTCTATGAAATTAGGTCCATGATGAAGAAGTGACCAGATTTCTGGGTCAGATGTGGAAATCTGACCTGATTCAGGAGTCCCCAAGCCCTCTGCCAGGTGGCCCAGCCCTGGTTCTACCAGCTGCCACCAAGGCCACATGATTCGTACCTGCCCCAAATGGCCACCTGGGATCAGCGACTCGAGATCATTCGATAAAACTAGGAAATCATTTGCATCGTTGGGATCACCGGAGGGAGCTTCTCAGCTTCGATTTGTCTGCTCTTGTCAAGTCCCCGCCGAGGCAAACGTAACTGCATAAATTAAATCCAGTTCGGTCCCTCTTCTCCCAAGCCCCAGTGCAAATAGAATAAATCAGTTTCATTTAGAAGATCAACCCAGGCATCACTCACAGACGGGTTTAAAAATAAACTCCTTCACTGCATGCATTAAAAAAAAAACAACAAGCAATTTATCTTCCCCGTCGCTCTTCAATATGCTTATTGTGAGCTGGGCTGGCATTTATGAAGAGCCCTGCGGTTCTCCCAGTACTTTGGCCACGCAGAACCCCTTCCACCCTGGTGGCCCAGGTTTGGGAATGGGAAGCCACATCCTCATGGCAGGCAGAACTTCTCCTGGCCTGCTCTGAGTTGATTTTGGTGGCCTGTGTGTTTGTAACAAGCTCAGTGCTTCAAAGCCCAAGGCTGATATAGAGAGAGATGAAGCTCCCCCAGGTGATGCTCAGCAGAGGAAATGGCCAGCTCTGCTCCCTCATGGGACAGGACCTGGGGAAAGGGCCAGGAGAAAGGTGGTGACTGCAGGATGAGGATGGGCTGCTTGGGAAGGAGCCTGGAAATGAACACATGGTGTTTTCCAAACTTGGAACACTTCACCCCTACCCTCAACTCCTTTAGTCCTGAAATCACCATGATATCCCCTACAAACTTGAATGAGGGATGTTCCACCTACTCTTGAGGTCAGAGTTTGGTGGAAAACTCCTATTGCTCCTCATGGAAAGGGAGGAGACCCAAGATACTCAAAACTCAGGGAGCTCAGCTCCTCTACAAGCAGGAGAAGGATGGGACCAAAAGCCTCCAAAGACCTGGGCAAAAGTGACTTCTCCAGTTCTTGAGTCACCTCCTCACCCCGCAGCATCCCATGTCCAGGGTGGAGGGGTCCCCCTGTGGCAGCAAGGGTGGGGGTTGGAGACACAAATCTGGGCAAAAAACCATGAACCCACCAGGGAGCAGTTGTAGGACAACACACCTGGCCCTGCCTGGCCACGAACTTGTCCCATGCCTTGGCCACCACATCGGTGGCAAGAGGGGACCCAAGCACAGGGAGAGGTTGGCTCAGTGCAAATCGGGGACTTCTGATTTGTTTTTAATGACGTTGTTTACTGCTAGGAAATTTTCCCGGAGCCAAAACTTGTCTTTCCTAATAATAAACAAGCAAATAACAATGAGAGGGAGAAGGAAGCACATTTTTAAGCCATCAGGGTTTCATTTGATTGATCCTGGTAATAAACCCCAGCAAAAAGGAGTTGTTAAGCCGGAACGGAGGTTGTAGATCTCCATCAATAATTTAAATAGGGAAGCAGGAATGAGAGCACTGCATTTTGCGTTGCAAAAGCCCCACCAGATGCAATGCCGAGACAGGGCTGAAAAACACAGGAAGGCCAAGGTGAAGGTTTCCTTGGTGCTGGAGAACCTGGAAGGATGTTTGGGGGTCTCAGCACTGGATGTCACAGCATCCCTGACTCGGTTAAGAGGATGGGGCAGGCACAGAGGCCGAAGGCTTTTTCTGTGCAAGAGGCAGCTGAACCCATCCTGGCTGTATCTGGTCACCCAGCTCTGCCTTCACTTCCCATTTTCTTTTCCCTCTTTCCTTCCGGAGCCTTGGATCAGAGATCTTCCTCCCGCCAGCCCCAGCCCTTGCCTGTGCATCACCCAGCCCACGCACAACCGAGACGACAGAGGAGGGACGGCAGAGCCAACCCCCGCGCAAGGTCTCCAGGCATGGAAACCAGTCTGCAGCATCCTCAGAGCCTTCCTCGTGCCACGGGGAAGGGGGAGCCCGACCTTCCTCTCGCCGTTCACCTTTCTGCGGGGAGCCCTTCATACAAACAGCACTTGATAAACAAGGGAGGTGGGAGGCACAGCTGCTCTTTACAAACTGCGGGGAAAGAGGCAAGATGAAAGCTTAATCCTTTAAAGGCTGGCTGGGTAACGGGGAAGCCGATAGACTGTGCTGGGAACACTCCATCAGGCTGGTTCTTATTTAAAAAAAAAAAGCAAATGGAAGACTTTCCGGCTCCTGTAGGATTTAAAGGCAATAAGGCGTGACTAATACCCCCTTGCTGAGCTCAAGCAACAGCACTTCACCAGCCATGCAGACTGGNACCCTTGCAAAGAAAGTGATGTTTCATGCACATGGAGAAGAGATGCCCCTAGCCTTGCCTTGCTGGTGAGGAGGACTCACAGCCCAAGCCACGGACCAAGACAAGACCCCCACCTCGCTGTCCCCCCAAACCCATTCAAGCAGCTCAGCACCTCCACAGCTTTCCAGCTTGTGTTGGCTCATCTCCCTTCCACCCTGGAAGCACAAGTCTGCTCGAGGGCTGCAGAGAACGTGTGAACCTGCTGTGAGACATCCTCCACAGTGCTCCTGGGGCTGGTGCAGTCCATCTAGATGTGGCCACCTTAGAGCTGTAGCATCCTTGAAGCAGGTTGTGGTATGGGATGGCGGAGAACAAGGGCTACCAGCCTGTCCTCTGCTCTGTTGAGCTGTTCATAAGAGCAGAGAAGTATCCACCACCTGCTTCTCCACCAGGGCATGGTCCAGGCTGTGCACACACATAGAGATCCAAGGACATGCTGAGCACAATGGGCAGAGCATGGGCTGCCCGAGCCCTTTCTCTTGTCTACCTGGCCCTCTGTAAGACTCAGCCATGGCTATTTGCCTTCTCCAGCCGCTTCAGGGCTGACCCTGAACTGAAACTAAAAGGTTAGTTTTATATATCCAGTGTTTCCTGAGAGACCTGACAGCAAACTATGCTTGCATCAGCAAAAAAAAGGAAGATGAGAGGAGATGTCCTGCATTGACTGTTGCCTCCATTGGAAGACCATGGGCCTTGAGCAAGTGTCCTTGGCCGTGGGAGCGTGCAAGTCATGCGGGGCGTGGAGTTTTATTGCTCCCTCCAGCAACAGGTTAAAACAAGCTGGGACACAGGCTCCGCGGGCACGGACCCCTCCCCGTCAGCCTCACCTGCAGCCACCGAGCCAGAGGGATGGCTTGAAAATCAGTGTCACTGTAAAACATGCTGATGTCTTCAAGCCATCGAGCAAATCGAATGTACGGCGTGGCAGCCACCGCTTGATGGATTTCCACCGCCTTCACTTCTTGCAAAGTGCCTGGGAAAAAAAACCCAACAATATTTCCCCAACTGAGTTTTTTTTTTTTTAATTTGGAATCAGCCAGCGTTGGTGCTCAGGTGTTCACAAGCACTGCACTGCAGACGTCCAACGTGGAGAAGTTTCCAAAAGCCAGGCTGACACCCAGGGCTCAGTTCACGGGTGCAGGGAGCAGAGGATACTTGTACTGAAAGGCACCTTGAAGCTTTGGGAAATCGCCGGTTATTCAGGGTTGTCACTTCATGGTGTACAGAGGTTCACACACGGTCTCTCCTGCTGTCCACATTTGCACCTCTCTTATCTCCTGTTTGTCTCGGTGCCCCAGACTGGTGAGGAGTGAACTCCCACGTGGGGGGGGTGTCGCTCTCTAGACCCCAGACTGGAGCTCAAATTTTTGCAAGCAGTTTGGAAGAGGGGTTGAATGAGTGTGGGAAATAACCTCCCAGATCCTCCCCGGTGTGCATCTACCTTGAGTGGCCTCCTTAGGTCCTACCTGGGAGATGAGGACGGGGAATCTCCTTGTCTTCTGCCAAGGGCAGGAAGGAAGCTGGAAATACCCTGCCTGGCCAGGGGAAGGGAGATCAGCTTGGACCCATGCACCAGATGGCAGTGAATACCAGACCCCCAGACCCAATCTTATGTGCCTCTCCCATCAATGACACAGCCCTCTGCACAGTTTCCCACCTCTAGTGATCAAACTTCACCCATCAGTTGTAAGATCCCTCAGACTCAATGCACTGTCCACAGCCTGGGAGGCTTCAATCTCTCTCTTCCTCCATAAGTGCCCTGAAACCTTCTGGCAAGTGGCCCAGGGGTTTCTCCATCCCTACGAGTGATTAGCTACTCTTCATTTGCAAGCAATGGAGACTGTGGGAACACCCCCTCTCGCATTAGGCACCAGGGTGAACATGGGAGAGAAGTTCAAGGATAAAAAGTTTGCACTGGCTGCAACCACCCTGCCAGGATTTGGGCATTGCCTCCAGGAGCAGGACGGGCTACAGCTGGACACTGTGGGGAGAAGCAGGAGACCTTGTCCTCCACTGTGGCTTTTTGGCCCCATGTGGCTGCAAGCTGGATGCCTCCAGGGAAATTTCATTCCCTGCCAGCTTTGCTAGACCTACCCATTGAATTGCATTACCCATCCCTGGAGGTGGGGAGAAGCACATGGTGTCCAACCTCCCCTTCCTCCCGGCACAGGCAGAGCTGGAACGTTGTGCAAAGCCCTGGGATGGCAATCACCAAGGCAAGGGACAGCCTGGGGTGACATCTCCATCGCTGCTCTGGAGCTGCAAGAGGGAGCCTGGCCCACAGAAATCTCGAATTCAGAGCCACTCTGCTTTCCAGGAACAGCTGTGTCTCTGTCACCAGCATGAATTACGGTTAATGATAAGTTATGCTTATTAAGTATGTCAATAATTTACCCTCTTACAGACAGGAAGGATGTGTTTTATCTCTGGCTCGGAGGCTGCTGCAAGTCCAATAAAACAGAGCATAAGTCATCCAAAAAAAAGTGCAGTGCCTGAGCCGGGCTGTGGAGCAAATTGTCACATGGTGCAAAATAAGAGAGCCGTCCAGATTGACGCAGGCAATCCCCTCTGCCCCTGCCCCAGACCCCCATCTCCCTGGAGACCCACCAGTCCCTGCATGATGCTGCTCAACCAAGAGCACACAAGGTGAAAGGGGCAGAGACATCCTCAGCACCGGGAGGATGATGCAGCACGGAGTTGCACAGGACTTTTCTGTCCTCTGATAGGACAGATAGGACAAGGGGTAATGGTTTTAAACCTGAAGAAGGCAGATTTAGATTGGTTATTGGGAAGAAATTCTTTGCTGTGAGGGTGGTGAGGCACTGGAAGAGGTTGCCCAGAGAAGCTGTGGCTGCCCCATCCCTGGAGGGGTTCAAGGCCAGGCTGGATGGGGCTTGGAGCAACCTGGGGTGGTGGGAGGTGTCCCTGCCCAGGGCAGGGGGGTTGCACTGGGGGGGCTTTAAGGTCTCTCTTCCAACCCAAACCATTCTGTAATTCTATGTTTAAGGTCTCAATGGACAACAACCACAAATACAGGGTGCCCAGAGGAGGGGACGTGCCCAGTGTGCAAAAGCACCCCAAAGCCCAGCTTGGGAAGGTCTGTGTCAACAAACTCAATGCAAGCCAGGGTGGGGAGATGTGGCCAGGTCTCTCCCAGGCCCTCTTTTATCCCCTTTCCTTGTTCACAAGCTTTTAATTCCTTCTTTGATTGCAGGGTGTTGGCTGTAAATTTGCCACTGCCAATTTTTTCAATCAAAAAACCGGAGGGTTTGATTACATGCAAATGACTGCCCAAAACATCTGCTTTTCTCTGACATGTTTGATCGCTTACTCTGAGAAAAACATCCCTATTTTCCCTTCTGCTGCTCTGGGTAGAAAATGTCCTTCCCTTCCACTTTGTTGAAGGACTCAGTCTGAAATGGCAGCTCTGCCCTCACCTACCTCTTTCTCTCTCTCAAGGTCCAGTTTCGTACCAGTTTCCTTTTCCTCCCCACTGGAGGAGATGAAGGGTTTTTCTTCTGACACATGTTTCTCATATCTTTCTGGACACAAATATATGTTTTCTACTAACTTAAGACCAAAGGGAAGGTCTTGGAGGGAAATAAAAGGAACTTTATTCTCCACTTTCTTGTCTTTTAAAGTACATTCCTTCAAGAAAGACTTCACGGCTATTTGCAGAGATGTTTGGTGACAGCAGCTATCTCCTTCTCCAGCCCTTCTCCATCCTGGAGCTACAAGTTTTTGAACTATTTTGCTTTGTTTTTCTCGCATCAAACCTTTGATTTAGAAACGAAAGAAACTCCTCTGTCTTAAAACTTCAAGTTTATGCTTTCTGGTACTCAGTTTAATGTTTCCAAAGCAAAAGGAGCTCCTTCTCACGCTCATCCCACAGGTTTTCCCGGTTCTCCACCCAGCTACACCACTGTGGCCCCGCTGGTGGGGGGAAGCCTGTCGGCAACTTGCTGACAGCCCCGCACCTCCTGTGATCCCCAAAACCAGCAGTATTCAAGCTCTACGTTAATTTTAATCAGGAGCTGGTGGGATGCAAATAAAAGCAGGCAGTTCCCATTCCTCCTGCAGGCTGGGATGGCCCTGGCGAGGCGGATTTAGAGACCTCAGGTTGGGCTGTTCTTCTTTGCTACCTCACGGGTCGATAGGAAAAAGCTACACACAGCCTCATTACAGCTCGTTAACACGGGATTGATCCTCCCAGGCTTTATGCTTTTTTAATTAAACGCTTTTAAAGGTTTATTGAAGTCTCGGCGGATCTGACTTCAGTTCAGAAAGCATCACGTTCTGCCACAGTGAGAAAGCGGTGGCTGATACGGTTTATGCACACAGAAGGTTTGCCAGGGGCTGGGTCGGAGAGAGATGCAGAAATCAGGGCTGTGGAGCACCCCTTGCTCCAGGGATCGCTCCATCCAGGCAACACGGGTTAGGGAAGGAGCTTTGCAAGCCCAAACCTGGCCCCAGGACCCCCTCCTGGCTGGGCTGCCTTCAGCATCACTGCCACAGCTCGCACCCGAGCTGTCGGGGAGGTTTTCTTGGCAAGCAGGGCCAGCGTGAGACCTGGCAGAAAACAAAGGGTGGAACGTAATTGATTTTACAAGGAAAACAGAGTTTCCAGAACATCCACTCGACAACAAATTGATGCAAGGGTAGCAATTGGGAGGAAGGTACAGTCATGACTCACTGTATTATTAAACCACAAGCAAACACATTCCCAGCACTCAAACGCAGCCCATATGCTCAGCTCCAAAATCAGCTAGATCTGCATTCATTTCCTAACAGCGAAAACACAGGGTTTTATTTACTAGGGACAGCTGCGTGAAGCTACTCAGAAAAGCTCCATAAGGGGGAAATTTCATGCACAGACCTGTTGGAGATGGGTGTAGATACTTCTCCTGGTCTCTGAGGGAAAACATGGTCTGGAAACTATTCCGTTACTGCTACTGTTAGCATTATTGTTGGAGTGGCTGGATACCCCAGGTGCTGGCAACCCATCACGAATGCAAGGCAGTGCCCCAGATAGTCTTCCTTGTAGCTGACAAGAGAAAGGGAGCCCAGAGAGATGGAGACATCACCGTTAGCAGGGAGGGAGACCATCCTCTTCCAAACTGTTGGAGCAATTCTAGGAGAGGGGCACTGAGGTGCTGAGAGGGCTGGAGCCCCTCTGCTGCAAAGACAGGCTGAGAGAGTCCAGGGGATTCAGCCTGGAAAAGGCTCTGGGGAAACCCTAGAGCCCCTTCCAGTCCCTCAAGAGGCTCCAGGAAAGCTGGGGAGGGACTCGTGATGAGGGAGGGGAGCCATAGGACAAGGGGACAGGGCTTGACACTGAAAGAGGGGAGATTGAGATGAGATGTGGGGAAGAACTTGTTTGCTGTGAGGGTGGTGAGACCCTGAAACAGGTTGCCCAGAGAAGCTGTGGCTGCCCCATCCCTGGAGGGGTTCAAGGCCAGGCTGGATGGGGCTTGGAGTAACCTGGTGTGGTGGGAGGTGTCCCTGCCCTGAGCAGGTGGCTGGAAATGGATGGTCTTTAAGGTCCCTTCCAACACAAACCACTCATATGATTCTCTACAAGACCTGCTGATGGAGCTCCAGAAAACAAGCAGCTTTTGGGCACAGACTCCCTTCACAGTGGGGTTGCACAGAAAAATGAGGGGATCAACCCCCACGGGAATAAAATCTGTCTCCACACCAGCTCCAATTGCTGTATAAATCCATGTGCATATTTTGAATGCTGAGTGTGACCTGCGTCTTGCATCACAGAGTACTGCAGAACTGGAAAAAAGTTTATCATGTGGTAACAGGGGCAAGCAAAGGCTTGGCAGAGCTTTCCAAGGATGAGGAACGGACAAGTAGACAGAGCCAGTCCAAAATAAAAAAATATTATCGAAAAGCAGAAATGATACATCAAACCCCAAATGGCATGGAAAAAGGCAATGGAAAAGAAATTGTTCATGGACTCTTCCAAGTCAGAAATGTGGCAAACAAGGGAACTAGCAAAACTCAGGCTTGCTGCAGACAATCTGGTTTGTGGTTCCCCTGGCTGCATGATGCGCAACTGCAAAAAGGGATGAAAAAATTAGAGAAAATATTTTTGAAAATCCAAACGCAAAGTGAACACGACTGTCCCGGAAAGCACCTGCCCTCCAGATTGGTGGGGCTGGGAAAGCATTTTGGCCAAGCAAGCTGCAGTGCTCTCCCACTCTTCTACACTTCCCAAAATGTTAGGAAGATGCCCACGCTGGCCCAGGTGTCTGCCTGGGCTGAGCAGGTCAGGTAGTCCCTGTGTCACACCCCAGTCACTTCACCATCCACTTTCTCATGTACCTCCTTGTAGCATCTCCCAGGTAACAGCACATTCCACCTGCCAAGGAACCAATCCAGCTGATTCATCACCTTTTGTTTCCTTAAGCAGCTGATATGAAAGAGGACAGATCTTTAAATGTGACATTTGGGTTATAAGCACATGGTGGAGCATGATGGAGCAGACGCTCCTTGGTGCTGGGGAGAGAATTCAGGGGTCCCAGGGGTCTCCATAGCACCGAACCATGACCACAAGGGTGGGAGTCACTAGGGTGCAGAGCCTCAAGGGTATTTGGGGGTCCTGTTCACAGGTAAGTAACTGAAGATTCTGCTTGAGTGGATCCAAAGTCCTGGATCTCGGTCCCAAATTTGCTTCAGCTTCTCTTCAGCCTGAGTAAGAGCAAGACTGGTGTCCCATCACCACCCAGGGGTGCAAGATGAAGCCTGCAGGGGAGGCTGTGGAATTAATAATGGGTACACTGGGACGAGAACATGCAAAAAGGTGATTTTGCTCTAAACTCATTAAGTTTCCTCACTGAACAGAGGCGACAATGGTTATTACCTGCATCAGACGATAGCAGAGGAGCAATCGCGAAGCTTGAAATAGATAAAATCCCAAGTCATTATATTAGCAAAATATCTGTTTGGGTCTGTTTCCTATTGACAGTATTAAGCCTACTCTCATTAATATTTCACTCTTCAGGGAAATTAAACTTTAATGAAAGTATGGCACTTACAATGCCAGCCTGACGATTCAAAAGGGGTAAAAAAACCAAAAACACAGCAAGGCCACGGCTGTCTGAATTATTGCTTACAAATAAGTCATCGAGGAAGCAGAGTCCTTATTTAACTGAAAATTACTCACGAGCCCAGCTTCTGGGAATAGACCGGTTATCTGTGAATATTTTCTACACCAGGCTTGGTGTGTCATGATGTACAAACCTTGGGTAGGACAATATGGGGCAACAGACGGTGGCTGGGGTTCCCCTCAGGGTTATAGAATCACAGAATGGGTCAGGTTGGAAGGGACTTAAAGATCATCCAGTGGGCCCTGGGCAAGGACACCTCCCACCACCCCAGGTTGCTCCAAGACCCATCCAATCTGGCCTTGAACCCCTCCAGGGATGGGGCAGCCACAGCTTCTCGGGGCACCCTCTTGCAGTGGTTCCACCACCCTCACAGCAGAGAATTCCTTCCCCACATCTCATCTCAATCTCCCCTATTTCTCGCTAAATATCCTGCCAAGACGCATTCGTGCAGAATTGTCTTCAGCTCTGCACTTTGCATCCTTCGCCTCCAGAGTTTCCCACCCAACACACAGCAAGGGTGGGCAGCAGACACCCCTTACACCTCACCGTGGCATCGGGAAGCACATGCTGGGATGGAGCAGGTCCAGGAGCAAAGGAGTGAGCTCTGAGCCGAATCCGCTGCTGTCCGCGTGGCAGTGATGTATGGTGCAACACATCATGTATGAAGCCTCATTTGGAGTCTGAATTAATCTTGTGTGGTTCCAGCTGCCTCCGTCCCAGCTTCCCCCATTACCTCCAGAGCCCAGCACTTTGGAAACCCAGCTACTGCTCAGCATTAGAAGAATATTTTTCTCTGTCGCCTCTTGACACTTCATTTTTGCTAAGACAAAGTAACTATCACTGTAGCTTAGGGGGGAGCTGCTGCTGCGAAACGGCCATGCTCTCCTCTCTCCTCCAGACTGTACTTGCTGGCACTGTGGCTGCTTGATGAGAGAAAATTAATTAACTTCTTGGAATGCTTCCTGGGCACCCAACAGCACCAGCAAGAGAAACCTTCTTGCAAAGGGAGCATGTGGCAAATCCAGCTCTGCCTTTTACCTCTCCTCCCATCAGCAATGACTTCTAAGCAGGCCAACCCACTGCCCAGCTCTCCACAGGAGCTAGAGAAAGAATTTTATTTTTTTCCCCCCATTTGCCACCATATTTCACAGTTCCAGGTCCCTGAGTGACTGACTTTGCCAGTGTGAGCCCAACAGTAAGCCCTTGCTGCGCTAAGATGAAGGGACCATCAGGTCTTCTAGAACACAGATTTGTGTTGGGTCATAGAATACTGGGTTGGGAGAAACCTTAAAGCCCATCCAGTGCCACCCCCTGCCCTGGGCAGGGACACCTCCCACCACCCCAGGTTGCTCCAAGCCCCATCCAGCCTGGCCTTGAACCCCTCCAGGGATGGGGCAGCCACAGCTTCTCTGGGCAACCTGGGCCAGGGTCTCACCACCCTCACAGCAAAGAATTTCTTCTTGATATGCCTTCCAGTGCAGCCCTGATGGTCGTGCAAAGCACTGGTAGCACCAGGAGGTCTCCATTTCAAACATCCCAAGCTGCAGCTCTCCCAAAGCCTGAAAATCCTCACAGACCCCAGCAGACAACCCACGTGCTTCTTCATTTCTCTACCAGAATCTGCTCCAGGCATCAGCGAGCAACATGCAGCTCCTGCAAGTGCTCACCTTGCCCTTGGGAAGTGCCTGCATCCCTCCATCCATCCACCCAAAGGGACCTGGGACAGCCTGACTCTTCAGTTAAACACCATCATTGTGCATCTTCATTTAATCCACGATTGAATCTGCACATAAGTCATAAGTCCCTGTCACAAGGACCTGCTGCCAGCACCCAGACCAGTTTCTGGGAGACATCAAGGTGGCAGCA
This sequence comes from Pedionomus torquatus, assembly GCA_013398155.1. Taxonomy (NCBI): domain Eukaryota; kingdom Metazoa; phylum Chordata; class Aves; order Charadriiformes; family Pedionomidae; genus Pedionomus; species Pedionomus torquatus. The sequence continues at coordinate 29,636 of VZRU01005517.1, read as the reverse complement.
GCCCGGTGTTACTCACCCACACCCTGGGCTGATGTCCTTCTGGTGGACCAAGGGGGTGCACTGAGATCCCTGTACACGCCAGAAGAACCCAGAGCCCGTGTACCTTGTAGGTCACCCATCAGCTGGATGGAAGAGATGGAGACAATACCATCCCCTGGCTTCAGTGGCCACCGGTTCCCCCAGCACTGTCTGCTGAGCCCTAGGGGCTTCCTCAAGGGAAAGGGGGTTTTGTCCAAAAATGTTCTAGAAAAGGTCACTTCCTTGAAATCAAACTTTTTTTGCAAGGGCACAGAAATGTCATTTCAGCAAAAAGCCCTGGGAGCTGATGTTGAGCTGCAAGCCAGAGCCCAAGAGGAACTGCCCAGAGCTGCCAGCCCAGTTGCCAGCTGCCAACCCCACAGAGCCCACAGCTAAAAAGGAAGGGTCCAAAACCTTCTTCCAGAGATTTTGTTTGTTTGTTTGTTTTTTATACTGATCAACCACAAAGAGACACTGCCAACTGAATTAGCATGGACTGGTCACCAGCGCCCATGGGTGAGATTTCCCTCTGAGGACACCAACAAGCTCCACATCCCGTGTTATTTCTCTTCTTTATGACAAAAGCCTGAAATAAATACAACCTCGGGGAAAAAAAGAAAAAAAATATTTAAAAAATCCTGATTTTCCCCGAAGTGGAGCGGCACATTTTACAAGTGGCCAGAAGAATGGCCTTTCCTGCCCCCCCATGCCCATCACCAATTAGCAATTACACCATGAAAGCTCTATTTATGTAAAAGTTTGGCTTTTGATTAGTAAATTAGTATCCTGGTCCCCGGGAGCTGTTAGCGATGACATTTTGGAGTAATCCTGAGCGATTTACCTGTCAAGAGCCACCCGGCTCGTCTGGACGTGCTTGGGCTTGGCCATCAGCGTGGTGGCACAGAGGGGGCTCTTTGCTTTCCGAAGGTGGGTTGTTGGGTTTTTTTTTAAGCAGAGTAAAGGATGGGCAGCTGCCTCGCACCGTGCCATCTGAGATCATTAACTGCAGATGCAAACGCTGCCAGCGGGCTGGTAGAGTGGATGTGGTAGAGGATCACCCCAGCTTGATGGAAAACTTGGGGAGAGGGGGGGGAAAAATTGGCCAAATTGCAAAAAAAAAAAAACAAACAACTGTACTCTGTTTCTAGAGGAAAATTGGGGGAAAATTCTCCCCATTTATCTGTAACAATGAGGATTGTGTACCAGCGGCTTTTTTGCAGCTCCTGGGACTTACATCAGAGGAAACTTGAAGCACTCTCCTGCTTCTGATCCTCACCTACCCTTTTTTTTTTTCTGCTTCCATTCTACAGCCTTTCTTGCTGATGTAGCCAGCCCTAGGAGAAGCAGAGTCCTCCCAGCAGCAGAGCTACTTTCCCCTTCATCTTGCTGTTTTCCAATTGCACGGGAATAAAGCAGAACGATGTGGAGGAACTTAGTGCTTTTGCTAAATCTGCAAGATCAGAACTTTTCACGGTTTTTCAGAGGTTTCTGCTGTCTGGGAGCTTGTTGCTTTCTACCTCGGGCTTTCAGTCCTCTCCCTTTCCTTGCTGGATGGTGTCGGCAGTGCTTGTAGATGCTGGGATGGGAACGGGGCCTTGGTTGATGCAACAGCAGCATAAAACGCGCTGCGGGATTTTCCAATTCAATAAAACCCCTCACAAACAGAAATTGCCTGTTTCTGTGGGACCTCGTTCTTGCAGGTCACCAAGCACAGCTTTCTGCTCTGTCTTACTGGTTAAATTGGGTAGAAATTGAGGATAAAAACTGGAACTGGCCAGGAGTCAAATCCTTAAAAGACCTTAGGTACCACCATTCTTATTTAAGGACCCAGCACTATGGATTTAATGGATTAAACCTTAAATATTACCAAGATCTTCTCCCCCCGCCCCAAGACCTGTGTTCATATCTGGTTTGGGGATGGAGAAGGAGTTTTGCCATGGGCGGTGCCACCAGTCCTTTATTTCCCAATGAGGCAAGAAATGCAGGCAGCCTTGGCCCTCTCACCTGGCAATACCTCATTAAGCCCATTTGTGTGTTTTCAGCTTTGCTGCTATTCTCCCAGCGACCAGCCGCTACACATATTACCTGTCGCTTAAAGTTTTAAGCTCTGCTACAAAAGGATGTGAAGCATATTACTGGTGAGCAAAGAAAAAAAGAAAAAAAAGAAAAAAGAAAAAAGAAAAAAAGAAAAAAGAAAAAAGAAAAAAGAAAAAAGAAAAAAGAAAAAAGAAAAAAGAAAAAAGAAAAAAGAAAAAAGAAAAACAAACAAAAGAAACCCCAAAGAAACAAAAAAGAAAACCCAACAAACAAACAAATATACCCCCAAAATGCTGCAATTCTACCTGGAAATCCACCAGTGCGTGCGGACAACCCTCCCTCTAGTGACTAAACCCTGGATGTACAAGCCCCTCCTTCAGGATGATCTCCTCCCAAAGCTGAAATTAAAGATCTGACATCCCCATGATTAAAGACCTGACATCCCTCTCCTGCCCAAGGAGTCACGGCACAGGAGACAAATGCAAATGACCAAGTTGTTGCAGGTGCCCACCTGCAGAAGAGGCGAGGATGCTGCAGAACTGTGCCACGAGGGCTCCTCTGTGCTGATATTACTCGTGTACCGCCTTATTTCTACCCTCAGATTTGTTCATTTTCTAAAGAGGTTTAGAATGGCCCCACTGCAGAGCCACCCCAGGTGTTTGCAGAGTGACTGTGATGGGACAGGAGTGTGCCCTGCCTGGTGGGGACCAGCTGAAGGGACATAGTGGATGGGTACTTGGAGAAGCGGGGCTGTGGCTTCTTGGTCCCAGTCCTCTGGACCCAGAGCACCGTTCTCCTGGTCCACAGTGCCATTTTCTCCTGGAGTCCAAAATACACACCTTCACCACAGATCCTCCACTTGAACAGCTTCAGTGGTACAGCAGAGACATTCTTGGCTTAATGTCCTTCTCCCTACATCTCCATGGATCTCCTGGAGCCCTAGCAGGGATGGGGGTCAGGTGGGAAATCTTTTCTCACCACTTCCCACCACAAGCAGCCCTGAGCACCCACAGCCAGGCTGCTCCACCTGAGCCACCCACTTCCAGGGAAGGGATCAGGGAGGAAAGCGCTGATGGAACCGTTGTCAGTGGCACACAACTTGTGGCCATCACACGTTGACCTTTGAGAATTGCCTTGGTTATTCATCAGACACCAGTCCCAGGCTTCCTTCGAGATTAAAAATCCTGCAATAAGAAGAAACACACCCCATGTCTGCAGCCACCCAGCTGGGAGCCACTCGGGCACTGCCAAGGGCAACAGTGAACTGAACGTTAATTCACAGCTGGTTATAAAGCATTTGTTGGAGCCCCTCAAAAATCACCCTTGCCAGAGCTCAGGAAATCACCAGGGATGGTGGGCCCTGCATAGAGGGGGGGAAATTCATGCATGGGCAGAGAGGAAACTCTAGAATTAAATCTAATTTCTCATCTCAAGCCTTGAACTAATATTCCAGGTTGCTGATGAGTCGGAGAGAAAGGAAAAGGGTGAGGATGGGCCACACGTCCTTGTTTGCTCTAACAGAGAGATTTAGTTCCGGAGACAGCATCTTGTTAAATCTTTTAATAAGCTCAGCTCTTCCCCTCCTTTCCTTGGGTGAGGGTCTCCAAGCCCCGCAGCAAAGCAAAAGTGAATCCCAAAGATTTCAGGACAACCCAGGAGCCCAGTCGCTGGGGCAGCCTCTGCTGAAACCTTGCTCAGCCTCCTCCCCACAGACAGCAGCGATGCCACCTGCACACACTGCTCCAAGGACCAGGAGGGTTTTGAGGCAATTTCCTCAAAAAAATTCTGGGGAGATGGGCTACACTTGTCATCAGCCAGGACACGTCTGAGGTCTCTGGAGCCGGTCACCCAGGCTAAAAAAACCCAAGAGCCTGGTCTTCCAAAGCTGCTTGCTGGCATCAGCTCTGGTCCCTTTGGGAAATCCACAGTGAAATACTTCGCAGTCCCAATTTCATAAAAAATCTGAACTAAAGTCAGGTGCTAAAAACTTTCCCCAGAAACAAACAAACAAACAAACACACCAAAAAACACACCAACCAAACATGTTTCCAACACAGAGGTTTCTGCTCCCAGTGAGAGGTATTGATTTTTACTGTAAGAAATTCAACCACACGGTGAGCCCTCACTCAGCACAAAGCTTTGCCTAGAAAATGTCTAGAGTGGGTCTCGTGCCAGCCAAAGTCCTTCTTAAGAAGGTCAGATGAGGTTGTATCTGCCACAGGCTCATGGATGGTAACAGTCCCATGGGAGGTGCAGGATGGGCAGAGAGAGCGTCTTGGCCACAGCAGCAGCATCTGGGGAAGATGCTCCATCACTCTGGTCACAACAAATTTCCCCCCGCCATTCGCTTGTTTTACCCAAAACTTCAAAAAAAGAAAAAAAACCAGCTATTTTTTTACCATTTCTGTTCACTGACCAAACTAACCAGGGAAACTACAGAAGGGGAAGCACAATTGGCAGCTCACAAGGAAATCTAAGTGCAGATGGGGGCTGTCAGAGGAGCTTTCTGTGGATGCCTCTACCTGAAGTGAATGAAATGGAGCTGTAACTCATGCTGGAACTGCTGTTGGAGGTGTGTGGGTGTGAGGATGCCTACCTCACTCCAACGTGTGCTGTTTCTGGGAGGTAAAGCTCCCACTGCCTGTGCAAGCAGATCAGCCTGGGATGCTGCAGCTGGTGGAGGAGGAGCAGGCTCGAGATGGAGCTTTGAATCCTGCCGTGCTTCTCTGTGGAGGGAAGAACAGCTGTGGACTCCTCATCAGGACAGAAAGAGCCAAGGTCCCTCTTGAGCATGGAGAGCTAGTTTTATTATTACAGATATCCATATGGCTGGAGTCCCAACATCAACCATGGATAAAGCCATCCTGGAGCGCTCTACAAGGATGAGCGGTTTAGAAAATTGGGACAAAACCATGTTGAAACAGGGCACTTCAAGTAGCAGGTTTCCAAGGAGCACAAACATCATGTTATCAAGGGCTCAGCTGCAAGGTCAATGAGTTGCAGGCCCAAAGACAAGCACATCCAGCCTTGAACAGCTTTGCTAGCTCCTGGCTCCTAAAAAACCATCTTCCACCTGGATATCCCAAAGGAATTTCCACCAGCACCCAGCAGCTAGATCATACCTCACAGAGACATCAGCCACCCACCAGAGCTAATCAGTCAAATTTCGTGGGGAAGAACAGATCAATATTTTAGTTCTCTATGGCCAGCGTGACACCAGGAAGACAACTTTATGACTCTGACAAGATTTCCATCTGCCTTGGGAGGAATTTACTGTTGGAGAAGAGCTCTTCATTTGCCATCTGTGGCAGGGGAGGAGTTGAAAGGCTTTAATCCATTAAACATGAGGGTCTATGGGAGCAGGGCTGCAAAGGAAAACTAACCCTGGTGCCAGCTGAGAGAATCAGGGAGGAGAGGCAGCACATAGACAATCAGCCTCCATCACTTGGAGCTGATTTTTCAGACCAGTTGCAGACCAAGAAACCCTCCTGAGCTTTGCTTAGGAGGCCCAAGGGCCCCAGAGCAGATGCATGGTTAAGGTCTATCCTCTCTTGGCCAGGTAGTGCCCATTTGAGATCCCATTCCTGTGGCTGCAGGCATCACAAACCAGACAAGGGACAAGAAAAAGCCCTTCTGTAAACATCTAATAATAAGAGGCCACCTCAGCCCACACTCCCTGCATCCAGATGCCCTCAGTGGCACTCACAACATAGGCACAGCTCTCCAAGCCAGGCACCAGTGGTGTCAGCTCCCTCTTCCAACCCCACATCACCTCACTGTCCATCCCAGCACAACATCTGAGCTTGCTCAAGACCCCCCCACCCTGCTCTGTAACCCATCTGTGGGTAATAAACATCACCCTTCCCCACCCCAAGGCATCATCACAGCATTTGCAATCACCTATGTTAAGCCAGTAACTTGTGTTAACATTACCACTCCCAGAGGAGGTTTGTTACAGACCATAATCACCCCAAAGCAATGCCACACAGGCTTAAATGATGATATAACATGCATTATTTAAGAAAGTCTAATGGGCTGGGAAGTTTAAATATGAAGAAGTTGTTATCCATGACGATTACTGGCTGTAAAAATGTTTATGCTGCTTCATATCATATTAGTGGCTATATGGTAATTTTCTAAAAGTAAAAGAGTATCAACATTTGGAAGTTCCGTTTAAACAGAAGATCTAACACTGAGGGGATTGGGGCTGTCACAACACACAGCTCGAAGGAGGCTGCTCTGCTGAAGGGCTTCCCAAATGCAGTTGGGTTACCCAGGAGGGTCGGTGTGGGCAGCTGGGCCTGGGAAGGAAGAAGAAATAGAAGCATAAATAACACCAAGACACCCGATCTCTGCTTTCTGGCAGTAGGTGACGTCAGGAAACCCCCTCTGCTGCCGGGTCCCCGCAACCCAGAGCAGGGCTTGCAGGCAGCGTGATGCAAAAGCACTTAAACCCCCTGAATATGACCCATATGAGACTTGAATATGGCCCCAAGTGTGGCCCTGGCACAGTGCTGAGGGGTGCAGACCCATGAGCTCCAGTCCCCAAATCCCTGGGGACGCTCACGGCAGGTTGGGATCATAGGTGGCTGCTCTGGTCCATGCACGGATCCACCCCACCACAAGGCATCCTTCTCCGCATGGACCACTTCATTAAAAGTCTGCAAGGGGCTGCCAAGCCTGGGGTGAAACACACCACACATGCACAGCAGACCAAATTTTTGGCAAACCAGTGTTTCAGGGAGCCTTGAGAGAGACAAGACGTGCTCCTAAGAAACTGCTAAGAAATCCATTTATTCCTGGCAGCACAGATGCGTTGACTTTTCCTGCTGCTACAGCAAAGTTATAGACCTCCTCCTCCTCCTCTTCCCCTAGAACTAATGACCAAGCACAATTTAAAGAAAAAAAAAAAGAAAGGAGGAAAAAAGGACAGAGCCATCACTGCTCTCCAAGCGACTGGAGCACGATGCTCTAAATGTTGTATAGGTTTGTGCTTTTTTTGCTTTTTTTTTCTATTTCCATAGCATAACTTATTACCTAGAATTTTCAGCGAGCTCATTTCTCTCCGAGAAGCATGCTGGGATGTTTGTTCATTGCCCTCTACCTCCGAGCAATCAGTTCTTATAATGACCTCGCCTTTATGCACCGCGTCACACCCAAGTGGGTCCAACAGCACTTTCCCAATCCACGCTCCATCCCATGTACAGCCCCCTCTGCCCAGAGCTCAGAGGCAGCCAAAGAAACAAATAAGGGTAGGGAGGGGGGGATGACACACACGCACACCCCCCGTCACGTTTCTCAAATGATGGAAAAAGCCACTACTTGCTTCTATTTTCATCTGATGAAGGACAGAGCGCCTCATTTCCCCGCGCGAGGAGATATGAATCTCCTGCCCCCAAATAGTTCAGCAGCACGAGCCGCAAAATGACTCCGTGCTCGAAGAGGCTAAAGCAGAACAAGCCAATAATGGACAAACTTTATCACTCGGTGGCGGTGGCAGGTCACATTAGCCACCACTGGCTCGCCACCACCCGCCTGCGATGGAGGAAGTTCAAAGCAGTTTGGGAGCGAACGGATCCGCCTAATTCCTCCAGCACCCTTATTGTACATCACACTTGAAATGCAGGCTGCCTCCATCACCAGCAATTTGGGTGGGGGAAGAGGTGGGCAAGCAGCGTTTGTCCCCCTGCCCCGGCCACGTCACCTCCCTCTGTGGGGAGAGGTCTCCTTGTGACACACGGACTCCATCAGGTGTGTTTAGTTCAAAAAGAAGTGTTAACACAGGGATGGAAATCAGTGGCTCTTGTTTATAATTAGCTCAGACTCTGGACGTTAGAGCCCCTTCCAACGTCTGAAGGAGCCTACAAGAAAGCTGGGGAGGGACTTTTGACAGGGGCATGTAGTGATACGATGAGGGGCATCAGTTTTAATCTGGAAAAGGGGAGATTGAGATGAGATACCCAACAGAACTTCTTTGCTGTGAGGGTGGTGAGACCCTGGCTCAGGTTGCCCCGAGAAGCTGTGGCTGCCCCATCCCTGGAGGGGTTCAAGGCCAGGCTGGATGGGGCTTGGAGCCACCTGGGGTGGTGGGAGGTGTCCCTGGGGGTGGCACTGAGGGGGCTTTAAGGTCCCTTCCAAACCATTATGAATTTCTCTCTGCTGGTCTGGGAAGCTTTTGGGGGTGACCCCCAGCCAGAAGAGCTGATGAGATGCTATAAAAACCCAGAGGTTTCCCTGTGCCCCAAAGGGGAGAGGAGATACTCTTCCCCAGGCTAAAACCTAGTAAAAATCCACCAGTTTTCCAGAAGATATAAAACCTTCAGGTTTCCCACTTCTGCCTGACGCACTGACAGTCAGCACAATTTACAGGGGAAGCAGTAAATGAAATAAGATGATCTGCAGAGTTTATTCGCTACTGCTTTTCCCATAAAACACAGCTTAAATTTCATTTCACCTGTGTTCCTGCTTAAATGAAGCCTCATCTTCAGCTTCGAGCTGCCTAACAACCCTTTTTCCACTTATTCTTTTACTACCTTAAACATTTCTCTCACCTTCACTTATATGACGCCAGTAAAAATGCTGGAGAAGCACCTTCAGGGAAAACTTTTCTCCACTGAAACAGATTAATTTGAATCAACCAAAAGCTGCAGGCACTTCTGCAGGAGCTCACCTCCACCCCACCTCTACTGGTGCCCCATCATGAGCAGGACTGGGCTGCACCAAGCTGGGGCTGTTCAGCCTGGAGAAGAGGAGGCTCCGGGGAGACCTACTCACAGCCTTTCAGTACCTAAAGGGGCTACAGGGAGGCTGGGGAGGGGCTGTTCACAAAGGCTGCTGCGATAGGACGAGGGGTAATGGATTTAAGTTGGAGAAGGGTAGATTTAATTTGAATATTAGAAAAAATTTCTTTCCTCTGAGGGTGGTTGAGCACTGGACCAGGTTGCCCAGGGAGGTGGTTGAGGCCCCTTCCCTGGAGATATTCAAGGAAAGGCTTGATGAAGCCCTGGGCAACCTGGTCTAGTTGGGGGTGTCCCTGTGACTGCGGGGAGGTGGGACCTCATTTGGAGGTCCCTTCTGGCCTGGAGGATTCTATGATTCTATAGACAGGAAACAAAACCTGTGTACCAGGATCTGCAACTCCAGCGTTTTCTTGCTGGAAACACCAGGTGAAACGGGTTTTTGCTCCCCATGGCCATGACCAGGTTCCCAGGTTGCAACATGAACACACACAAATCCACTTCTGACCCAAAACCCCTTCACTTGGGCTCTTCCCCTCCGCCTTCGTGGCCGCTTACACCACTACAGCTTGGCTCAGCCTCATCCTTCTGGTGGGACCACCTTTCTCACACCATATCTCTGCTAATAATCTTACAGGTGTACTGCTGTCTGCAGAGAGCCGTTAGCAAAAACCCCTAATTACAGCACAGATGGCTGTTGGTAGCCACCTGGGGCTAGCTACCAACAACAAAAAATATATTCTAGCAGCAACCAAAGCAGGCAGGGCATGCTCCAAAGACAGGCAAGCTTTTGGAAGCATGAGGATACAACCAGGATTGTGTTTATTCCCCAAAACTGGGCCAGCAGCACACTGTAGGAAACTGTTCCTTCCAGGTTAGGAGGAAAAGACAGAAAATACGAGAATTCATCAAATAGTTTGGGTTAGAAGGGATCTTAAAGATCGAGTTCCACCCACCTGCCCTGGACAGGGACACCTCCCACCACCCCAGGTTGCTCCAAGCCCCATCCAGCCTGGCCTTGAACCCCTCCAGGGATGGGGCAGCCACAGCTTCTTGGGGCAACCTCTTCCAGTGCCTCACCACCCTCACACCAAACAAGTTCTTCCTAAGATCCAATCTAAATTTCCCCTCTCCCAATTCCAAACCCTTCCCCCTAGTCCTATCCTTCCAATCCCTGACCAAGAGTCCCTCTCCAGCTCTCCTGGAGCTCCCTTCAGATCCTGGAAGGCTGCTCCAAGCTCTCCCCGGAGCCTTCTCTTCTCCAGGCTGAACAGCCCCAGCTCTCTCAGCCTGTCCTCACAGCAGAGGGGCTCCAGCCCTCGGAGCATCTTGGTGGCCTCTGCTAGACCCGTTGCAACAGGTAGGTCCATGTCCTTAAAATCCTTTATGACTTATTGCGTTTTTCAACTCCTTCTTGAAAACTTCAGCTCCCACTTTAAGCCCGTCTGACTTCAAGCAGCATTGTGTCTTTTGTTATCGTTATCTGCAGTGCCTCTTCTCTTTATAGCGACACAAACAAAGCCTCTTATCTCATTTCCAGCTACACGGGCACTCTGATGCAGAGCCAGCCCTGCCTGGAGCACACCCCCTGCCTTGCATTAATCTTCATCTGTTTATTGACAAATATACATATTTCATTTGTTCTCTATCACTCTCCCATCTGTTGTTTGATGAGGACCCATGGGTTAAGCACTCAGAGGCAAGCAGATGCACCTCCAAACAAGCAAGATATAGCAGGACATCATGCAAGCCCACCTAGGTGCATGTCCTGCAAGCCAGTCAATCGTACGTGGTACGATTGACTTCACTTGTAAGAGACAATAGTGAAATATTTATTAAGGTGAAAGAGAAATTTAACAAAATGAGTAGTAGGAGATTCAATGCCAAGGTACACTTGTTCATTTACTGCATAGAGCAGAGGGTCGGGCAAGCTGTCAGAAAGATCTCTGGAGTCACGAGGTTCAGAAAGGACCCCCTTGCTTTCTAAACCCTGCTCAGAGAGGAGCCCATGTGCAGGTGGATCCAACCCTAGTCCCAGACTTGGTCAACAGTTTATGTCTGAAGGATTATATATGCACATCCAATCCTTTCTACCACTTAGCTAAGATTTCCAAGTTATAGAGGCCTGCCAAGATGCTCTGAGGGCTGGAGCACCTCTGCTATGAAGACAGGCTAAGAGAGCTGGGGCTGTTCAGCCTGGAGAAGAGAAGGCTCCGGGGAGACCTTGGAGCAGCCTTCCAGGATCTGAAGGGAGCTCCAGGAGAGCTGGAGAGGGACTCTTGGTCAGGGAGGGGAGGGACAGAACAAGGGAGAAGGGTTTTAAAGTGGAAGAGGTTTAGATTGGATACTAGGAAAAAATTCTTTCCTGTGAGGGTGGTGAGGCACTAGAAGAGGCTGCCCAGGGAGGTTGTGGCTGCCCCATCCCTTGAGGGGTTCAAGGCCAGGTTGGATGGGGCTTGGAGCAACCTGGTGTGGTGGGAGGTGTCCCTGCCCAGGGCAGGGGGGTTGGAACTAGATGATCTTGAAGGTCCCTTCCAACTCTAATGATTCTGTGATGCTATTACTGAGAATCTGTCGTGGCAAGGAATCTCATCCTTGAGGTGTAGATCCTTAAGCAAGCATCCTCATGAAAGGGGAGATCCTGGTGTGCAGCCACTGCCATACCAGAGAGCTCAAAGGGCTCTTGGGTTGCCTGCTATTTATAGAGTGTGATAATTGACCTATAGTCATATTCTCATGGGAACAAAATGCCAAGACCCCAACTTCAGTCAGTACTTTGGCCGTGATGGCCATCACCTGAGCAGGAGCTGGGGTGGGGGGAAGAGAGGGAAAAACAGGGAGAGCACCCACCACAGCCAGCACTCAGAAACCCTCCTGCAGCCCTTGAGGAATTGCTCTGGTAGAACATCACGACTGCTGTCCCCTGGTGGGACGACGTGTCTCAGCTCCAAATCAGCATTAAAGAATTCCTCTGAGCCTTTCTAAGACCTTGGAGCAGCACCTAACCCCCATGGGAAATGTTTCCTCCCGAGAAAGCCGTGGATGGCTGCAGGATGCTGTACGCTCCTGGGGTGTTGTGATGTTCTTGCACTTTTTAAAAGAACCGAGAAAGTCCAGGTAGGACATTTTTTGATTCTTAGATGTTTGGTTTGGTTTTTATACACACACCCCAAGTCAAGATCTTCTGCAGAAAGTTAATTTTTCCAGAAAAAAAAACAGATCATCAGGAGCTCTGTGCAGCCCTGACCATAAGCTCTTGTTTTTCTTTACCACACATGCTGGATAAACCCAGTCTTGCCTGAACCAGGTGATATGTTAGATATCATCTCCTCTAACCTGTTGTTGCCACAACCAACAATCAATAGCTGTATAAAACCTCAGCCTTTTTCAGAAAGGTCTTACCATCCCCTTGCGCTAAAAAAAACAACCCTGCGTTTTCTGGTCCATCTTTCATCATCTTCTTCACAAGTAACAAATATTGGATTTTCATAAAGTCAGAATCCTGCAACAAATGAATGTCCAAAAGCCCAAGGTTTATCCTCAAAGGCCTAGAAACAACCCACACCAGAGAGCTGGCCTCACTGGAAACACCTGCAGTATTCAGAAAGTCTTGGAGGGGGGAAAAAAAACTCTGAGGTGCCAGAGCTGAATCCACAACAGTGGGTGAATTTACTGCCCCAAGACCTCTATATAAAGAGAAACACCTGGATTTACACTCCCAGTGATGACAAGTCATCTAAAAAAACCACCTTCTGGTGGGTTGGTAGCCTGGGATTTTTCAGTTTTTCAGCAAAACATTAAACAGGTACTTTCCTAGAAGGGGGGAAAAAGCCCCAAAATATTTAATGGAAAAGTGGGGCTTTTCACTAAGAGATATTTATGGGAGTTCTGCCTGCCTTAGCTGTCAATCAGCTGATGTGAGTTTCAACTGAAAACCTGTGCCCAGGCAAATCCTTCCTTTTGAAAATCTTCCCCATCAGACTCACGTCTGTAATTCCGCAGCAACACATGCCTCACTGCTGCCTCCTCCCCACAGGAGGTTATTTCAGCCCTTACCCAAAAGCACTTGATGGATTTTTTCTTACCTCCAAGAACTCAGGAAAGGCCCCTTCCATAATATCTCCATCTCTTTATCTTCCTCCTTGTTATTTGCAAGGTAGGGGAAAAAAATAAAATACACAGCTGAGTTGCATTGTTTGGTTTTATCCAACGAGACGTTCAGTCGATGAGTTTGTCTCGCCACGTTTTTTAATCAAGCTAACCCCAAGAGCTAGAAAACCTGCCAGCAGCCTGCCTTGGGTTCAGTCAGGAGAAATTCGGCCAAGACAAAAGGAAGATTAGCATGACAAAAGCAGGTTGGGTTTTGGTTTGTTGTTTTTTCTTTTCTTTTTTTTTTTTTTTTTGAAGAAATCATAGGTTGAGCAAGAANTTTTTTTTTTTTTTTTTTTTTTTTGAAGAAATCATAGGTTGAGCAAGAAGTGCAGGGATTGCAGGGATGCACACAGAGTCCCTGAACAGAAAATCTCTAAAGGAAGTGGGTTGGTTTTACGCATCTCCTAAGATCTCATCTCAATCTCCCCTCTGCCGATTTCAAACCCTTCCCCCTTGTCCTGTCCCTCCCGTCCCTGACCAAGAGTCCCTCTCCAGCTCTCCTGGAGCTNACTCCAGGAGGGGTCTCACGAGTGCAGAGTAGAGGGGCAGAATCCCCTCCTGCAACCTGCTGGTCACGCTTCTCTTTTGATGCAGCCGGTGAGGGGAAAATAAACAAAACGCATCCTCATTTGGATTCAACCAGAGATTTTTTATTTTTTTTTCCCCCAAATATTTTAGTTAGAAAAGCAATTGTTCTCATGGAACAATGTAATTGTTCTCGGCTTCCTGCCCTGCCAAGCCAGCAAAGGGGAATGGCAAGAGCTACGGGAGCGAGGGAGGTGGAGGGGGGTGGCAGAAATAAAAGTGGCGCAGGATGGCAGCAGACAGCATCAAGCCAGCAGGCGCCCGGCTTTCAGACACATCTTCAGAAGCTCTCCTACCGCCAAGCAGGGTGAGGGAAAGATGACGGTGCTTGTATTAAGAGCAGGAAAGATTTATTTGAGTGGCGCAGAAGAGCTGTTTCTCCATTCAGGAAGCTGAAGAGGTTGTGCCACCACAACGCACCCTGATGGTTTAGACGTGGTCTGTCCAGTACCTCTGAGCCTCAGGCAGAGGGACAAACTGTCAGGTAGCGATGAGAAAAGTGTGGAAAAGCAGTAGGAGGACGGGCAGGATTATTGAGGAGCCAGGGAAGTGGGGACATGAGAGCTTGTGGCCACAACAAGTGAACAATCAGTTTTATCCAGTCATCCAAGACAGGTTTCCTCTTGGGGCCATTCAGCCTCGTGGATCCACAGCTGGATGGAACGTAGTCCCCAAACAGCAGGGAGAATTGCTGGGTGCCTTGGTGTGCTCAGGAAGATTAAACCCTCTCTGAATTCACAGGAGAGAGATGGGCACCTCCTGAGTGAACACGATTTTCCCCCCTGAGGAGCACAGAAAGGGAGAGCAGGTCTCCCTCGAGGCATTAGAAGGACTAAGGGACTAGAAAGTCCAAGACTTTGGTTTCATCATCAGTATGGCAATGTAGGGATTGCTGTCTGTCCCCAAGGACTTGGAGGAGCAACGTAGAGGTATCCCACGCTATTAAAGCAGAACTCAGAATAAGGTAAGGGTTGGGTTTGTTACACCGTTCTTTTAAATTATCAGTGTTTCACTTGTGCTCTGCAGCCCCCTGGGAAATGCAGGAGGCACCCAGCTCCCTGCACAGGGTATTGTATCCGTTGGGTTTCCCAGGGGATGAGCAGTGCTGGATACAGGAGAACGAAGCATGGGGCAGAGCAAGCTGCCACTGCTAGAGGAAGGATGTATAAGGTGCTGCCTGATTTTCAGTTATTTTCAGTTTTCACTAAGGCAACGACCTTGATACCCATCTCCATCACCAGGAAGCCAAGTCCGCAGCAAGAGAAGACAAAGTCTTTCACAGCTGAGTAGGCAGAAGTCACCTACCGCAGCCTCCAGCAGAGATATTGGGGGCTGCTTCAGACCCATGTGGTAATATTTAAGCTCAATTCCTAAGTAATCTTTCACACCTGTCCAACCCTTTGTTGCTCCGTTACAGTGAAACTACTGGACCCTTTTTTGAAAGTAACAACTGACATCCTTCTCCCCATGGGATGGGGAGGATCCTGCGACTCTGCTGTGCGTAAAGCACCATCAAACCACCCCAGCAGCCATCTCCCACCCTCCCAGTCCCACTCTGTGCATCACCAGCCAGTGGTTTTGCTCTCAAAGCATGTTCCCAGGTGGAAAACATCTGGTATATCCCTACAGACACCACTCACAGGCATCCTGAGACTGAGCACAAGACCCTCCATCCATGGGAGCATGTTCAGCCTCAAAAACACCTTTTCCTTTCTGCTGGGGAAAAAAAAATCCCTTCCTGGGATTTTAGGGGTGAGAAGTGGAAGCAGCTCCATCCATCTCCAACGGTAACCCCAGGGAAGACAAGCGCTGCTGGCCGGCTGCATTGAGGCTGGGTATCACCTGATGGCCAGCCAGCTTCATTTACTCCTCTATCAAGTGATTTATCAAGTGACCAGGGGATGGTTCAGACAAAGCGAGTGGATTTCATTAGCTCGGCGCTCACAGTCAGGCACTTTAATAGAAAGAAAGGAGTTCAAGGAAATAGAAGTGGTGAGTTCCCCACGAAGCTCTCATCCCACCTGCCCACAGGGCTGACAGCACCACGGATACAGCATCAGTCTTTGCTATGAAAGTCTGTGTCAGAAGGCTCATTTTTAAGAGAGCTGTTAACCTGTGCAAAATCTTGAAATTTTAGTTAATTCCCTTGCTTGCAGGAGCTTATGGTTCTCAGGAAACCCTGAAGGTCGTAATAAAGACAAGATACCAGCAGTGGGTTGACCCTGGTGGGACACTGGGTGCTCACCAAAGCCAGTCTATTGCTCCCCTCCTCAGCTGGGCAGGGAAGAGAAAACCCAGTGAAAGGCTCATGGGCCAAGGGAAGGACAAGAGACGCCTCTCTAACTCTGTGTGATGGGATTTAGAAAGGCAGAATGAGGAAAAGAGACAATGAACTATTCCTTATTCCCTGTCTCTGCAAGTTCCTGCACTCCCTCCGTCCTTGTGGCCACAGACACATCTCCAGGAGGCCACCAGGGACCTAACGCTTTCCTTGGCCAACTTGGCATGAGCTCAGCCCCCAGGTCAGCATCGTAGGGACCAAAAGGCGGGCTTGACAAACCTCACCCACAGCGTGCAGGACTGGCCAGTGTAGGGGAAGTAGAAAGAATGGTGTGTACGTGTATCGATGCATGTGAGAAAGGAGAAATGTTTCTTCAGAGCACTTTATTCAGTGAAAACCTCTTTAAATTGCAGCCCAGCAGACGGCAGCTGTGCAGCTCTCAGCAGCCTGACACCCTCGCACCATTAGCGCAGCCATCCCTCCCCTGCTGCAAGGATGCTCCTGGCAGGTCTCTGCTCTCTCTTCATCTCCAGCAGCAGAGTCAGGAGTCGGCATAATCCTGCCCTGCTCCCAGCAGGCTGTGACTAATGTTCTGGCCATCCTTTCCCACAGGGCACTGGTCCCCGCTGGTGAGGTTAGGACACCAGTGAGGAGGAGGGCAGCTGGTTCCCATGCACCTCCCTGGCATCCCCATCGCTCCCATCCTGACCTTTCCTGGCAGGGATGGAGGAATAACATCGGTGTGCTCAACCTCCCTCTCTCCTCACTGTGCTGCCCTGGTGGAGAGCTTGTGAGCTTTAAAGGGGCTTGGTTGAGAAGTGTGAAGGACAAGAGAGACCCTGCGAAATGTCTTCCCAACTGATTGCAATAAATGTAGAGAAATAAATGCTCAAATCTGCTCCTGCCCAGTCTCCCCAGCTTGTGGACTGTGTCCCTTCTGGCTATGAAGGCTGAGCTGGTCCGTGCCTGGTTCCACACAGGTTTGTGAAGGGCTATCTCATTGGTTTTCTTCTTTTAGCTCCCACTGATTAATAAATAATTGCCAGGGGTAATGATGATTATCTCTAGAGTGAAGCCTTCTGAGTCCTACCCTTCATAGGATTCTCCAAGCCCTTCTCCCATGAGTCAAGACCACAGTCTCATCCCAGACCCAGCTCACATGCTGTTCCCTATCTTCCCTGGACCAGGTCCATCTTACTCTCTTCTTTTTCTGCTCTGCCTGCCCCAACCAGCCCCAAAACATCCATACCCTCTTATGCCACAAGTGGTTTAGAGACACCACAGGCAGCACCATCAGCAGGAAACCCAGGGGCAGAGGCATCACCCTCAGCGTGATTCCCTCCCTGGGGGGAATTTGGCACCTCTCCACCCCTGTAGTGATAAATTCACCACAACGGGCAGGTTTGATCCTCTGGAAAACCGGTTTGATAAAGCTATTGAGAAATCCAGCGCAATAGCAAAGTCTTGGCTGTTAGTGCGTGTTCTTGCAGAACCAGGTAATGGCCACCTCTAGGGACTGGTCACCACAAGAGACTGTCCTCATCCATGGATAGTTTTCTACCGTGGATTGCACCTCAACACAGAGAGGAGAGGAAAAGGGAGAGAAAACCAAGCCCAGGCTCAACCTGCTGCAACAGGGAGTAGGTAAAAGCAGGTTTTCCTGGGGAAACATTTGAAGTCCTCAATATAGAAAGGACATGGACCTGGTGGAACGGGTCCAGCAGAGGGGCACCAAGATGCTCCGAGGGCTGGAGCCCCTCTGCTGTGAGGACAGGCTGAGAGAGCTGGGGCTGTTCAGCCTGGAGAAGAGAAGGCTCCGGGGAGCTGTCTTCCAAAAGAAGTTGTTAGTTTTCTGTTAGGACCTACCTACCAGCCCCCTGTGCTACAGGCGGGTTCATTTCTCATTGTTTTCTCAGCCCAGTGAGTATCTTCACATCCTCATGTGAGGCACGAATCCCTCAGAAGAGCTGACTCGGGTCACAGATTAGTTTCATTATTCTGCATTTTATCAAATCAGGTTTATTGTGGATGGAAACTCAAACAGTCACTGGGGAGTTTTCATGCAATTTACTGGTTTTGCTGAGAAATTAATCAGTTTTGCTGCACAAACTGACTCCTGAGGTGAAACTTCTCCAGCTGGATCTGTACAAATCTGCCCACACCTAACCCTTTGGAGGCCTTCAGGGGATTAGCAAGACATTTTCATTTATGTAATGCCTTTTGAGCCCAAATGGCCTTAAAATAATTTGCAAATTCCTTTACCTAGTTGGTGACCCAAAGCAGGAGGAGTCGGTGGCCCACCGAGCTACCATCCCCATCCCAGGGGATGCTCCTCCAGGCACAGAGGCAGCTCCAGTGGTGCCTGCAGCTTTCCTCCCTGCCACCACTGTCATACCCTGTGGGGATGCTGTTTCCTCAATGGGAACATCTGAACTGCGATGTGCTAACTCCAGCTGTGGCCAGCTGCAGTGTTCTGGCTGATGCCACTCAAAACAAAGAGATTATGGTCTTCACCTGCTCTCAGGCCAGATGGCAGGTCCAAAAGCAGTTAGATAATAAATGTAATAAAATTTCCTTCTTACATCCCTGGGGAGGGAAATGTCCATCCCTGAAGGGAATGCACCAAACTGCCAGAAGACAGAG
The DNA here is from genome assembly GCA_013398155.1 of Pedionomus torquatus. Taxonomy (NCBI): domain Eukaryota; kingdom Metazoa; phylum Chordata; class Aves; order Charadriiformes; family Pedionomidae; genus Pedionomus; species Pedionomus torquatus. The sequence continues at coordinate 11,183 of VZRU01005517.1, read as the reverse complement.
CAGTGACCCCATCTCTTGGATTCCATCTCTGAAAAGCCATGCTGTGACTGACCCACCAAATCTTCGTGTACGAGACAGCGAAGTCCAGCTGCCCAGCTCTAAGCCTCCCTTTTTTTTTTTTTCTTATATAATTAACTTCATCCAGATGTCCAGCGAGGTTGTAGTAATAGTGATGAATACCAGGGAAATACAGTAAAGAAACACTCCATAAATCAAGACAATTTAAAAAACATTAGCACTCGAAGCGTATATAACCCTGATCTTACACCACGCTGTATTTTTTTGGCTGTTTGTTTGCATGCACCTGGAAGACAACATCTATGCACCAAAGACATTAATTTTTGTTATACATCTCCAGGCAGTGAATCAATTTTACCTGGGTTATGTTCAGCGACCAAATAGGAGCAGCAGAGTGAAATGTCACTGCTGCACGGGCAGGGGGCACGGATCTGGCCAGCTCTCTGCCATCGCATCGCAAAGCCCCTCACCATAAAAGGCTTTGCTCCCATCAGAGGTGCAGGTATCTCCTGACCTGCTTCATACCCATTTATTCATATTTATACACAAGCCGGCAGTGCGCGCTGGCAGCCCAGAAAGCCAACCCCATCCTGGGCTGCAGCAAGAGAAGCGTGACCAGCAGGGACAGGGGGGGATTCTGCCCCTCTGCTCTGCGCTCCTGAGACCCCACCTGGAGTCCTGTGTCCAGCTCTGGAGTCCTCAACACAGAAAGGACA
>VZRU01005516.1:356732-367607 GCA_013398155.1 Pedionomus torquatus | reverse complement strand
TTTTTTTTGTTTTTGTTTTGTTTTGTTTTGTTTTGTTTGTTTATTGGGTTTTTTTTGGTTTGGTTTGGTTTTTGTATTGATTCAATTCCATGAAATGCTTAGTGGCCTGCAGATTTGTTTTCCCCTAATCATGTCAGTGATTGGCAGAAGCGTTGTCTGAGACCTACAAACCAAGGAATAATTTAGTAGGCATTTTTAGGACATTTTTTAAACTTTGTAGGACATCCAGGCCTGGAAGCTGGGCATGGCTGCCCCCTTTCCATCTTTCTACTGGGTGTCTGCAGGATACTGGCAAATGCTAAAAGGAAAAAGCTGTACTCCCTCAACTTTTCCCCATGGAAATTTCCTCCCTGGCAATCCCAGTGTGAGTGCTTGTGAAGAAAACACCCATGACCCTTGCACCCACAGAATCTAACATCAGTGGTGCTGGTTGGTGCCATGCTAGTCATCCAGGAAGGTCTCTTCAGCTGCTTACTCGGTGGTGTTTTAAACCTTTCAGCTTTGGTTCTGACAGAACTTTGTGTTTTTCACTTTTGCGTCCCAAGAGCTGGAAGTGTTTAGTGAATGAGTCAAGACACTGTGCAAAGAGAAAGTCCAGGGATTAAATCAGCTGCCTGCCGCCCTGGAGAACTGGGTTGCAGCCCTGCCTTTGCCACAAAACTCTTCATTCTTTGTGATGACGGGCAGCCGTTTATAACAGAGATTACTAAAGTAAGTGGCATCTTCATGATCTGCTTCAGGCAATTCAAAGTGTTTAACTTGGACATAAAAATCCAGAGGTTTCAAACCAGATGCCCACATTTCTGACAGAGTCAATAGAGATGAAAAGACATTCATTTTTCTAAGTGGGCACTGAAGAGAAGCTCTCTCTGCTTGGAGCCAGACCAGATCTTCAGCTTTATATTGCCATGACACGAGGAGTAATTTGGCTTGGATTTCCCCAGCATCAAATCATTCTGAGGGTACCGTCCTTGAATTAAGGATTTTGCTGTGCAGTTGAGGCACTGGATCAAGTAATGAATAAAAACTAGATATTTAACTTTGTGCCAGTTCTCTCTGTTTAGCAACAGAAGCTCACTGCTGGATACTGATCTTAATTCAATATAGTGAGGTCAGCAGATGCTTTTCCTTAGGCTATATTATTGCTATACCAAGTATAGCAAAATGTTTTTTACAATTCTAGGCATTACAGAAACTTGAAGATTTTCCTATAATAAAGGCAAAATAAAGGAAAGGAGCCTTGATTTTACAAGTTTGATTTTAACGGGCTGACAGATCTTAGAAGTAAATTTTAAAAGCCAATTACAGGCTTTTAAAAACTGGAAAAATTTCTAAGCAGGCAAAATGATAATTTAAACTTTCCTTACTGTTATATGTGATCCACTGTGAATACTAATCCAGTTATATTTAAAAAATAATCTCTGAGGGTCAGTTTAAATGTAAATGTAAATGTTAACAAGAACCTGAGGATCTCTGAACCTTAAAAGCTTCCAGAGAACATAGTACTCTTCTGCCTAGGTAGCTTTGGTGAGACAATGTTCACTAAGGGATGACAGAGGACAAAAATTACAAAGGACACTCATCAAACTGATTTTGCTTATTTTTATTTTGCTGTTTTGAACATTAGAAATTAAAGAAATTAGACATTCTGTGCATATGTCCTGCATCTAGCAATGATCTGATACACCACTGTAAAATACTGAGTTGATTTTTGAGGGTGTTGTTGGCTTAAAAGAACAGTATCTATCCAGCTGGGTTGGCACTGCTGCCCAGAATAAATTAAAACCAAACAAATAATAAAAAAAAAAACCCAACCACCAAAACCCTATGCCAACAAAAAAGAAAAAATCCCTGAACAAATGTCAATGACTGCTATGTAAGAGGAACTATTCTGGTTATGAATGTAATACTCCTATAAGATTAATATAATAATACTGCGGCTGCAATTTTCTGATCTGCACATACTGGGGAATTCTGTAAAGAATTCTCTTTTTCTGAGATTCAGCACTTCATGCACATCCACTGCACATGGAACATCCACCGAAGGCCAACATTTTTGCTGTCATTTGAGAAAGGACAGACTAATGGGGGCTATTATCCAACTCTGTTTGCTAATATGTTGGTCAGTCATCGCGGTGGATGAGGGGCAATGATCATTTCAGTCCAAGCTGAGTGAAATAGAGAAGAGATTTTGTCCTTGATAAGGCAGGGAAGATCTCAAAAACCACATCATGGCAAGGATGGAGGGGGCGTATGATGCATCTTCAAGGAAAAGACAGAGAATAACCAGTTTCCTCTAGCACAACAGATAGGAGGCATCAACTGGTAATACCACAAAGGTTCAAAACAAAAGGTAATACTTCTCAGAGTGTATAGATAAACATGAGGGGAGGGTGGTGGATGTTGTCTACCTTGACTCCAGCAAGGCTTTTGACAGTCTCCCACAGCATCCTCATTGGTAATCTTAGGAAGTGTGGATTAGATGAATGGACAGTGAGGTTGATTGAAAACTAGCTGAAAGACAGAGCTCAGAGGGTCGTGATCAGTGGCACAGAGTCTANTGGCATCCTGGGGTGCATCAAGAAGAGTATGATCCTGGGTAGAGGCTGCCCAGGATCATACTCTGCCCCTCTACTCTGCCCTGGTGAGGCATCATCTGGAGTACTGTGTCCAGTTCTGGGCTCCTCAAGAAGGACAGGGAACTGCTGGAGAGGGTGCAGCAGAGAACCACAAANAGGTAATACTTCTCAGAGTGTATAGATAAACATGAGGGGAGGGTGGTGGATGTTGTCTACCTTGACTCCAGCAAGGCTTTTGACAGTCTCCCACAGCATCCTCATTGGTAATCTTAGGAAGTGTGGATTAGATGAATGGACAGTGAGGTTGATTGAAAACTAGCTGAAAGACAGAGCTCAGAGGGTCGTGATCAGTGGCACAGAGTCTAGTTGGAGGTCTGTAATGAGTGGGGTCCCCCAGGGGTCAGTATGGGGCCTAGTCCTCTTCAATATTTTCATCAATGACCCAGATAAAGGGATGAAACATTCCCTCAGAAAGTTTGCCGATGACATNAGACTGCCCAGAGAGGTGGTGGAGTCTCTGTCTCTGGAGTCATTCAAAACCCACCAGAACAAGTTCCTGTGCAACCTGCTCTAGGAGGACCTGCTTTGGCAGGGGAGTTGGACTAGATGATCTCCAGAGATCCCTTCCAACCCCATATCGTTCTGTGATTCTGTGTTCTTTGCCAAATACATTGTGGATGCTAAACTAATTGGATGAATTCAATAAAGAAAATCCCTCAGAAGCTGTTGAATACAAGGATATCAGCTCTGGGCCAGAACATCATGAGCTGGAATTTGCTGGAGATGGGAAGATGGTTCTTGAAGAATGTTACTGTATGTCTGATTTATCCCTATACTCTGGGCAGCTGGTGGTGACCACCATTAGAAATACAGTACTGGGCTGGATGGACTTTGGTTTGACTTGATAGGATCATTCTCATGTTACAGAGATTTTATAGCATGTTTCCAGTATCTGAATTACAATGCGCATTGCCAGTATTGCTCTCATATTACTGAACTGGAATGTATACTCACTGGAACACATATGAACTGGCATGTTTTTTTAGATGAGGAAAAATGGGGGCTGCAGGGGGTTGTTTTGTGTTCTTTCTTTCCCTAAAAATATGCAGTACCACAGACAATACATCTTTGGATGAAAATTAAAAAATAACTATTATAATGTACTTTTGTAAAACAAAATTGGACATATTCTGCACAGCAAACATCTTGTGTTGGAATAAATATCTCTCTGGTGATGTCAATGTGAGAACAAGCACTACAGTGTTGTTGAAGTAATTGGGAGTCACTGTGCAAGTGTGCTGGGGAATCCTGAAGAAAGCCTATATATGGTAATTCATCTAGAAAGTTCTTTATTTCTGTTTTTCAAAAGCTATATGCAGGAGAGGGAATGCATTTACCCTCAGGCCTTCCATTGAGCCCCCTGTCCGAGTGGTAGGCAGCACCAGCAGCAGGGAGGGGACCTCTTGTCATGGGGTGGCACAGCACACATGCTTCTCTCCCAACACATGTCCTGCTGGGGCTGAAATGTGGGATGTGGTCACCAGCTGTATAAAAGCATGCTGGCATGAGAGGTTTCTTTGTAAAATCTAACAGGACAAATAACTCCCCCTTAATTTAAAGTGAAACGAGACTCCGGAAGATAACGTTTTTTCCTCCAAGTTAGCTAACATTTGGAAAAAAATCAAGCTAACTTCAACAACTTTCTTTTTTAGAGAAGTTGCCTTAGAGCAGCTTGTTACCACCATGACAAAAGTAACACAAAACAGCCATTGCAGTCACTGAATTTAGTATAATACGGGGTAAATACAGTACAGTGCACCTTAAGTTATGATCTCAGTCAGCTGAAATATATTTTTGTACACTGGAGTTCACAGTTTTCTCTGCTCACATCTCCACTGGTTCTCCCTAGCACCTACCATCTCATCCTCCAGCCTTTGAGTCCTCTAGGTCAGTTCCATCCTCTGTTCCACCATCCCATTTTATTTTGGGCACATGACAAGTCTGAGCTCAGACTGGATCTGTTTCTCAACGGTATTTTTTTAATAAAAATTAATAGCAGCAGGAATAATGAGGCAGAAGGAATAATAACGTGCCAGTATACAATCATACTGCAAATGGTTTGAACCACTAAAGCGTTCCAGGTCCTCTGTGGCCAATTGCAAAGACCTGGATGGAGGAGGAAAAAACAATTGTATTCCGCCAGGAGAAGCTGTTAAATTCCTGTGAGCGAATGTGGTCCTGACTTAATTACCACTTCCAAGAGCCTATTTATAGTTGTCTGGGAAAGCACTTAAGTGAAATAGGCTTAAGTTTGCAAATAGAATAAGTGGGTGAGTATTCACAGTGAAGAGAGATGAGAGAGTGGTGACTGTGGAGTAACTACCCCCTACCCTCTCCCTCTCGAGCCCTGCTGTGGGACGTTAGAACAAGAGTGTTATATTGACTGAACTATCCTGAAGACTCATCAGATTCCCTACAGAGAATTTAAAAAATCTAAAATTCTAAATGTTGTGCAATTTATGCACAGCACTTTGTGATGAGCTTCAGACTTGAAAATTGATTGGGACAGAACGTACCCCAGGAAAGCACGTGGAAAATTTCTTATGTCTCCATGAGAAAAACATTTAAAATCTTTTCATAATTACAAACATCCTAAATGTTTTGGTAGATAAAATGTTGAATGTGAACATTTAAATGGTTGGCAAGCTGGGGTGTAGCATGAAGAATGGGACTTGTCCAGGGGAACATGGTCAGTGAGATTTCCTGCATATGAGCACTTACAATGTTCAAAGCAAATACTACTGACAGCTGATAAATATGTCAAGTGAAATGTTATATTAGGAACGATAAAGAGAAATTCACATTGCCTTTATCCCAGGCCTTTTAGAGACAAATGAGTAGGTGCCATGCAATGGAGGATTAGAAAGGGATGTGCAAGCTGGACATAAGCAGGCCTGCACACTCAGAGGAATTAATCTATATTTAAATCCATTGCTACAGTTATTTGATATCAAACTTCCGTATATTTCATAACTTTTCCATTTGCAGCTAATGTAGTCTTATCAAGCTGTGAAACCTAGAGGAGCATTTCTCACTGTTTCTTCGTAATTTGGTTTATTTAAAATTTTCTGTTCGATATTTCTACCTATATACTCGGTATTAAATCAGTGTCATAAATGAAGAATTTTGGCATGCCACAGAATTTCAATCGTGCGTTATAAATGCACATTATATACATATTTTAGTGTTTTATGGGCATAATGGTATGAGAACAAATAGTTATGTATACATTTAATTGCAGTGAGTTTGCACTTGATTCGCACTCACTCAAAGGTTAACCACACCCTTAACACTTTAACTAAAAATTCTGCAAGGCACTATTCATGTGCCCAGGTGTACAGTCCTCCTTGTCATCTCCTCGTGTCATCTACACATACTATGCGCTATGGCAATGCAATTCCTCATGCTGTTTCCCTTGCAGGAATTGAAGCATTAAACAATAGCTTGTTGTTATTTCCTTGGCTGGATGTGGACTACTGACCCAAAGTTTGGGACTACACACCTTCCATGGTCCGTTTAATTGTAATTACTATGAAGAAAAGAAGGTGGTGGGGGGGAAATCAATGACTACAAAAGGCTTGTTGAATTACTTCTCCTTTTCTCAGATGGACTTGTTGCTGCAGAATGAATAAATCTCCTGATAAAACACTCTTGTTTGTGAAATCTTTCAGTTGTACTTCGTATTAAGTTTAGACTTACCCTCTGGGTTTTTTTTGTCACTGATTTGGAATTTTCAGTCTTATTCCTATGTGGAAATACCCCGCCTCAGGAAAAGTGTCTTATTGGACCTGCTCGGTGTGTAAAGGGAAAGACTTGCTTCCTTCACGTGTACACAGACACAGCTCCCTCCTCCATCTTCCATCCTGAAATCTCAGTGATGTTACATTTCTGCTTTATGTCTCAGCACCCTTCACACCTGTAGCCGAGCCAGAGAATGGCCACTGACAGACCTTCTATTCCCATAGCCCTGCTCTTGGCTGTTGACAGCAAGTGAGGCTTGAGGGTTTGCTGCTCTTCGGTTCCTCTGAAGTAGGTGACCATTGATCACACTTCCCACGACATACCATATCTCTCCATGTTACCTGGGATCCCATCCCTGAATCCCTATGTAATCCACCAGGATTGGCAGTCGTCCAGTTCCCCTTCCATGCCATCTTTAGTACTACCTTTGCAGAAGGGTCAGTGTCCCACCTCATTTCAGGCATTTAAATCCAAGATCCCAAAGACCTCTCCTTTGCCCACTGACCCTCTGAAAGAGCTTCAGATGCTGCACCAGCCTGGGGCTGCAAAAGCAGAGCAGCCAGCAGAGTTACCATCGTGCTGGAGAAGGTTTCAATTTCTGTATGGCAGGCCAAGGAGAGCCTTCCCCTGAGACAGATTTCTTAGCAGTGAAGCAATATAAGCAGTTAATAGGTTGTCATATGCAGTGTGTAGATTTATTTGGTTTGGAGAAATGTATACATGTATATGTATGCACATCTGTCTCTACCTCTAATTTGTCTTTGCATTTATATTCCTGTTTTTACATACGTGTGTCTGTGTGTGGTGAACAGAAGAGACCTGGAGGGACAGAGCTAATTACATCTCAGTCTCTTCTGAGTGTTTTATTCTGTTCAGTATGGGAAAAGTAGCAAGCCCCAGGCTGAAGGATGAGTGTGATAGCCAGCTATCAGAAGGACAATGGTGACAAAGAAACCTTTGCTTTGCCATTCCAGAAGACATCTATGATCACTGAGGAGTGACAATTTTCAGTTAGGTGTGAAGACAGTATAAAGATTCTGCACAGGCTGGAAGATCTGGGAAATGAGAAATAAATTGCAAATAAGTACTCACAACTAGAAGATGAGGATGGAATTTTTGTTATTATACATGATAACAGTTCTGACTGGCTGCTGTTTTTCAGCAATTGTGATAAATATGTGGAGTGCCAAAACTAGGTTTTGATTTTTATGCAGGCTTAAGGGCTTTTCCTGTGAACAGGAGCAAAATTGGGACTTGTTATCTACAACCTACGATGGTGGAAAATGTTGTGATATAAATTATGGATGTGGGTATAAGAGCATGTATAACAGATGTTATAAGATGTGCAGGTAGAATCTGTGATTATAAACACTGAAGATGGCAAGGGAGGGTACACAAAGAAAAGTTGCTTGTGTAATTTTGCGTTAATGGGAATAGGTGTGCCTGAGGAATGAGTGAACATGTAAGCAATGCTTGTGGGTGGAATAAAATGGAAGGAAAGGAAAACAGGTGTGGAATGAAGGTGTGTGAAATATATGAGAATCAAGATGTGTATTATGTATATACGAAGAAGATATGAGTGAGAGAGGGGACTGATGTAAATTTACAAAGTTATACCTTTATATGAAATATGACATACTGGCAGTTGTGCAGATTGATTAAAATGCGTACCGTGAGCATTTCATTTTCTATGGCAGACTTTGGTCCCTTCTAAGTTGAAATCTTCCATATTATTCCCTGTTCCATACTATGCAGGTTGTCTTTTTTCAGCAGAGGAGTTTCTTTCTGCAACCCAAACCAGAGAGATGCTGTGTTGCGTCAGGTTCTCCATCCCTTTCTCTCCTTTTACCTGAATGAAGCATGACAGACATTGAAGAGGAAAGAAAAGAAAAAGGAGTAAGCAGAAAAGCAGGCTCAGGAGGGTTTCATTGTGCGGTAAGGATGGTGCTGAATGCATTGCAAATTAGTGCTTTGGCAGGGAAACTGTGGTCACTTTTTCAGGTTCTTCTCTTCTTGCCTTTTCACGTTACTCAAAAATAATCCTTGGCGCCTCGCCTGAGTGCTTTGTTCATTTCCTCCCAAGGAACAGGCAGAAGGGTGAGGTAACATCCGAGGAAGGGTACCATTCTGGCCTGAAAAATAATTGAGAGTTCCTGCCTGGCATCTTGGCATGAGCATGCTGCAGACAAGAGGGAGTTTCTATTCCGGTGAGGCAACTGCCAACCTATCATTTCCTACTGGTTACTGTAGGCAGCTCAGTGCACAGTTGGCTGGATTCTTGGAATCAGGTTTTTCAACACCTTTATTCATGAGCTTATATATGAAGCTTCAGCTCCTAACTGAAGCTAATTACTTCTCTAAACACAAAGAGCCTAAAAGTTAAATCTGGAGTCTAGGACACTTTTAAATCTGAGATTTTTAAGACGTTCTCATGTTTAACTTGCAAACTTTGCCCCAGGCAGAATCTAAGGATTTTTTTCACATTTGTTCAAGATTTAGTGAGGTGTAACCTATCAGTTGCAGAAGCAGCTCCAGTGCACCTGAAAATCTCAGACCTGTCCTTTACATAGCAGCATATGCATCCTCAACTGCATTTGTAATAAATCCATGAGATCCAGGCCCCACTGGACATACAGCTCATGTTTTACATGGAACATGTTCATCATAATTCTGCCTGAGAAGCCACAGCCCAGCCAAGTCCTTTTCTGGCTCTAACCAGGAGCAATTTGCCAAAGTTAAGACAAGAATTTAGTTGAAGGGCTATGAGCTGAACGAAATGTTCCACAGTCAGTCCCGTCATTTCCCCTCTTGCCCACTGCTGTGTTGAGCTCCCCACCCCCATCTGAAATCTTTTTGCTGTCTCCACGGTCAGCCCTACACTGTTTCTGCAGCCCCTACCTACAGGTTCTTTACTGAAGCTTGGCCCTCTCTTGGGACTCTGGGGATAGATGAGGAAGAGCCAGACCATGTTGGAGGGCGATGCTGCACGTATCCTTAGCAGGGCTAATTAGTCTTGGTGGACCTGGCTTTACTGCTTCCAGGTATTATGAACTAGTCCAGTGTCTTGGCATGGTGATGTGCAGACATTGTGCTAAAGTAATTGCTGCAAGAACATTAAAAGCAATGAAGGGAGAGTTAAGCTGTGGTGCACAGATGACAAGTTGGTTTTTTTTAAAACAAGAAAATTCAATGCCTCGAAACTTTGTTAACATAGACCTTGATTTCGTGAATGCCTACCTCTGCTAAATAAAATCTCTGAAAACCTGGGAAACAACACTTAAAATAACAGAAACTGCAACCACTGAAAAATATTGAGTTTGTACCATGCCTTAACTCTGCTCTCTTTGAAATACGTCTCAAAACCATTGTAACACACAAGCAGCACCTTGCTCCTGGATATACTGCTGAACTCTCAGGACCCAGTCTTTGCTGAAGCAAAACCTCTGTCGAGATGTCTGATCCAAACATAAGCTGTCCTGCTTTTGAAGGTCTACAACCTCAGATTTGCTGTATTTTACACTTTCAGCACATTTGAAATCTTCTTCACTATTGCCCTCTGAGCTTCACATACTGTTCTGCTTTCATCACTAAACTCACATATTACTCTCCTGTCATACCTCACTGCAGACAACAACCCTGGTAAGAAGACTCCTCTTGACTCCTATTGAAATAACCTATGGAACAACAGGTGAAACACCTGATCTGTTCCGTTATCTATACTGCTTCGCTCATGCACTGCTCTGTTCTTTGGTAACTAATGGTTTGGTGAATATTGTGGAGAGAGGGAGAAGGGCCTAAGAAGTCAGGAGCAGAAGCCCTCTAATTTCCTGCATTTATAACCACACAGCAGCAATTAATGTTCATAGAGCTGTAACTTAAAAGAGGGAATGCGATTGGAACATAATTGGATATGCAATATAATCCCTGGCAGGGTATCGCCAATTTCAGGGGGCTGAGTTAAGGCTGCTTGAGAATGTATTTTTAACTCCTTTCCTAGTTTTTAGAGCTTAGCCTGCATTACCTTAACTCTTTTATTTCCATATTTTCAACGGTTTAGCTGAAGCCAGCACCCTGGAAAGGCACAGAGTACCACAGGCCAACTTTACCTCTGCTCTAAGTAAGCGGGTGAATGTAATTCTACATGATAGCTGGAACTACACTTTGCGGTCTCCAGCCCAGGTCAAATCATACACAGCTGCTTTGTGGGATGAGATGAAGGGACCGGGCTGACATGTCAAGCCGGGTGCAGAGTTTTCCACCATCCAAAGTGTGGACGGAGCACGATCGCATGGTCTTCAACACCTCTCCTCCATCACCCTTCCTCGCTCTGCGGCGGGCCTCTCTCCCTTCCCCACATTCCCACCCGCGTCCCCATTGCTCAGCGGCCCCGAGGCTTTTTGGGTGGGCACGGCGGGATGCGTGATGCAGCCAGTGCCGGCCATGGCTCCCCTTTCTCTCCACCTTCCCCAACGAGCCGTGGCAGAGCTGGACGGTG
>VZRU01005516.1:321016-355963 GCA_013398155.1 Pedionomus torquatus | reverse complement strand
GGGGGGGGCCCTGTCACACCGACCCTCCTCGGCCCGTGGCGTGCCGAAGGGAGAGCTGAGGTGCCGAGCCCCCACCCCCGGCGGCCGATGAGTTTGTAAACGTTAAATTTGATCGAAACCCCCCCCGGGAATTAAAGCTCTTTTGCCCGCCGTGGGTGCTGAGGCCAAGGGTTGCCTCTCTGTCAGGGGAGGGATGGGGCGGACGGGGCCGCATCGCCTCTGGTTATGCCCGGCGAAGCCCCGCTGTAAAATGGCTTGGCCGTCCTGATTTATTAGCCGGGCTGAACTAATTGGCAGCAGCAGGCTGGAGGCATGCTGAAGTAATTTGGTAGATTACCTCCTCATAAAAGATAACGCTGCGTGGAGGTAAGCAAACCGGTAAATTCCTGCAGTTAATTTGACAAATACGCGGTCTGCTACAAATTACCCGGCTGCTGCCTTCTTTCGGGGGAGTGTTTTCTGGTCTCTCGGGCCTGGCAGCGCTTGGTAAAGTTGGGATAGGCCTTTTCGTTTTAATTAGGGGGGATGAATACGGACAGGGTTTACATATTTCGGTAGAACTGCCTTATGAGCGGTATTTAAGCATCGTAGCTTAAAACTGGTGGAAGCGTGGGTCTGCCCCGGTGAACGCAAGCTGGCTGGAAGGCATTCGCCTAAAAATTTCCACGCAGAGTTAGTGAACACAAGTGTCAGTATTCTAGGTGTCAGCGAAATAAGAAACATATGTCTCCATGTATACTTTTCTATATTAAACAATGTTTTTATAGTAAGTGAAAGTTGGACAAGGACAGTTTGAACCTCAGCCAGAGCTACCTTGCCAGAAGTATGCCTGGAATGTTAAGCAGGCCACAGAAACATTTAAGCGCAGTCTGGGTTAAAGACTGTAGTAATTTAAGCGATTCCTGCTGTCTTGCACAATGATACATAACTGTTTAAATAGCCTAAATATTTACCTACCAGATCAAGATCCTTTGTCTTGTTATTTAGACATACTTATGTATGCAATTTTTTTCTTTTTTTTTCTTTTTTTTTTTTTGCTGAGGCACTGAATATTTGTTAGTATGCTTTACATAGCACATTTTTCTACAACATAGATATGCATTTTAATGTTAGCTTACTTTAAAGGTACAACAACGTTTCTGTGTCTTCTCTGAATGTTATCCTTTCCATTAAATTTCAGAGGCTATGCAGTTTCGTCTTCTGGAATATCTTGCATCAGAAAATAAGGAAAAAGATTTAGCCATTTACTACAGTGTTTAAATTCAGTTACCATTCAACTTAAATAGTATTTCTAAAATTGTCACTTCGTGTTTTTGAAGGAAGAATTGAAATGCCACACGATGCTTTAAAATTTGGCTAAATATTTCACACCAATGTTTAAACTTAGATTTGTTCTTTGTGTTGGGTAAGAATAGGCTGTAGAGCAGAGATTGAGATGCATTAGAACAGACCGAAAAGACGATATTTTCACGAGCATGTATCAGTCGTTTCTACAGAATTCAAATAGCAGGAGCTAGTTTTTTGATTGCGGAGATAATCTGAGTGTAGACTGCGGTTTTTACTTTGGTGAGATTTCTGTGTGTTGCATAGCAGAAGGTGACCAGTCTTTTTGGCTTGCTTTGCAGCTGTTTAGACTTCCTTAGGCAAAGCAGGCAAAGTAGGAAAGGATCAGGTTGGTTGTGTTCCGCCAAAGTTTGGGAAAGAAAGGTCAGAGCAACATGGAAGTGGTTCTGAAGCTGTATTTCTGCAAAAAGAAGTTGAAAAATGGGGGACAGATAAACTACTTGTATTATATGTACCTCAGCATTTTGAGTTTGGCATAGAGGGACAGAGATCAGCCCCCCATTTCTGTATTCATGGAGTGGTTTTGTTTATATCTGGGAGGAATTGGACAAAGCTATGGGACCTCAAGCCACGCTGCCACTTCATCAGGGCTGTGAGATCAGCACCTCTAAGCTTTCCTATGGGTAGTAGTCCCACAAGCATCCCCACAGGCTCCTCTTTCCCTCTAGCTGGCAGTTAATAGTTTGTTTTTCTTTTCAGCATTCCTCCTGAGATTTCTCAGTCATTTGTATAGCTTGGTTAGTGAATTAAATTTGAAGCTGTTATTCTATTAAACGCCAGAAAATCTTCCCCCTGTGCCCATTCCCTCCCCTGTGTTTTTCCCGTTGAAGCCAGAAAGTGAAGGAAAGCCTAACTGGAGAAGTTGAGGAAGGAGAAATGTGCTTTACAAAAGATTTTTGGGTTTGGGAAAGATAAGGGCAAGGGAGGTAAATCAGAACAATATGGAGGGAGAGGCTATAAAGGACTCAGAAGTGGTACCATGTAGTTTTCAATGGTGTAAAAAAAAAAAAAGTGGAATAAATGAAGAAAAAAGAGGGGTACTAACAGAAGAGTGATAAAATGAGCAGATTTGAGAAGCATCTTATCTTTGGTATCAAATCAGTGGTTAGGTTGGGGAAGATACTGTGGTAATGTGTGGATTGTGTGTAATGAATAGGCTGTGGATAGTTGTCTAGCAGATCCTGTACGTCACAGAATGGGGCCATTCCATGCATGTTTTCATCTCGCGGTAGTAGTTGTCTTTTATCTTAATAGATAGCAAGTTCTTCAAGGCAGCAAACTGCCCTTTTATCTTGTGTTTGCACAGTACTTACTATATCGAGATTCTGGTCAATAACTGGGGATTGTAAATGGTCTTATAAAAGACTGACTGTGGTTAATATTGATGATCCTCGTGGCACCAGGGATTTTTGCTGTTTGTTACAAGACTGTTTTCAGGTGATTAGAGCTCAGAGAAAACTATGAGAGTTTGGCAAAAGCTTTCCAAGCTGGTGAGTTTTGTTGGATTTGTTGCATGTGGAAACATCTGCTAAAATACAGTTGTGTGTTTGTTGTTGTTGTTTTTTTTTTTTTTTTAACAACTCTAGGGGAGGGGGAGTGTTTCCTTCAGCTTTGTAATGTGAGTTATCTTGTTTGTTTGGAGATCCAGATCATCTTGCTTAGGAGTGAGGATTTTAAACTTGTCAGATATAGCAGTGTTTTGGCATGGAGAAATGGTGATATTTTAGGAGGCATTGAAAAATCAGTATCAGCTGGGTAAAGACTTAGATTTTAGCAGCTGCGTGTGCAGAAACTTCATGCAAGCTGGTCTGTTGATTGAAATCAGCAACTTTTGTCCTGTGTCCTAATCGCCAACTACATTATGAAACCTAAAAGCTGCTTAATTTGATCACAGAAGAAAAACCCTGGCCTTGTAAAGGAGGTGGGTTGAAACAACAGTATGAGAAAAAGTGGGATTGGCCTTGGAATTTGATGGGGAGGGGGGAGGAATTTCGGTAGGCTGTGGAAAGCAATGCAATCAAGAGTTGGGGGTAGGGAGAAGGAGGATGGCACCTGAAGCCTGGGAAGAAAAAAGTAGGGGAACTGGACTGAAAACCAGTAGGGCAGGGAAAAACGGGTAAGAAGAAACCGGTCTGGTGAGGGTTCAGGTTGTGAAGGTGTCAGCTCTTTTCTTGGCTGTACAGGGAACCCCAAGGGAAAAGAAGGAGCGGTGAGGTTGGGTGAGGATTCTTCAGTCAGAAAATATGCACGCATGGTAGCATGTGAAGTCTAGGTGAAGAAGGGAAGATCGTTGGAAGGTGAAATGTAAGAACTGTGCATGAAATGAGAGAGGACGGGGGTCAGGAAGTACAAGATGTGCTGGACAAGGAGACTGATGAAAATTCAGAATTGTAGAGGTTGGAAATAAGCAGGAAAGGCTCATAGGCTTGAAACAAGGAGTCAGCTTGAGAAAGTCACTAGGCAGGTATCCATGTTATTTACCTTTGTGCAGAGTAGAAATGTTCGAGTGAATACTATGCAGAAAAGTCCAGAAGTGCTGGTTTCCCCCCCCCGAACTATTTCACAACTTATTATAATTTATTTGCTTTTAGCAAATGTCGGTATTACTCAGTTTGCCCCTTCTCTGTGTGGGGTAGAACAAAGACAGTTCATTGCTACTGCTCTTTCTTCAGTTGTGGCAAGTGGCCAAGCAAGGTGTTCAAACCCATGTGTTGGTGTGATGCTGCACGATATGATTTCTCTTTTCCCAGTTTGGTTTTGTAAAGGAATAGGAGATTGCGAGTAAGAAGCTTAAATCAAGAGAATATTTGTCAAATATTCAAAGCTAGAAAATTCCAGGCTTATGTTGCTTAATTACTTTGTGTTTTGTATTAAGAGCATTTTTGGGGACAGACTACTGTTTTGTATATTTTCTTGCCTTGTTTGATAGATGGAGAGGAGCCAGAACTCTTAAGGCCAGATCAGATCTGTGAAGTGGATGGGAATTGCTTCTAAAGATTTTTGGTGAAGTGGGAAGATGTGCTCCTCTGTAGTGAGGTAAAGGAAGATCTGTTGGCACACCACTGCGTGGTGTGGTTGGAAAAGCAGTGGCCCCTTTGCCAAGGCAAGAGAATATCTCCTGGAGTATTGGAACGTGTCTGTCCAGTTGACGTTCCTCAGCAACAAGGAGACAATCAGAAGCAGCGTTTAAACAGTGTTTTCACAAATAACGTTTTTCTGGGCCTGGCCTAAGCCCCTGCACTGAGAATCGCAATTAGTGTTATTCAGTATTGGGATTCTTTTAAATGCTTCTATTCCAAAGCATCAGAAAGGTGAAGGCAGCAGAATAGTTAGTACCACTGCCATTTTTGAGTATGAGTTTTCAGACTTTTTGTGTCTGCTTCCTTTTTTGTTGAGATTATCAATTGTGTTAATTTACAGTTTTGTTTTGAACGAGTGCTATTTGTGGAACGGGAAGAAAACAAAGTGATTGTTATTTTAGTATTCCCTCTGAACGCATTATGATGACTGGACATCACATACTTTGAGTAGTGCAGACTGTTAATGTAAAACTTAAAATGTAACCTGTAGGGTACAAAAATGTTGGAATGTTGTTGGAAGTGATGCTTTGAAAATGTTTAAAGGGGAGCAGAACTGCTGCAATACTAATTTGGTTGTGACTTTATACATTGCCTCTCAAGGCTGTCAGTGCCAAGTTCGCAAGTGGTGGAGATGGTTGTAAAAGAAAAAAAAAAGAGGATGGATCTGCAAAATACGCTCTCCCATGAGAGCAAAAGAGCTGAATTTATTCAGTTGAGGAAGTGTTCAAGAAGTGGTTTGAGTACTGGTCATAAAACAAGATGATACCGGAGACTTCAGAGCTTTTTTGTTCAGTAAATTTATAATAATATCTGATAGTCAGAAGTTGAAACTAGAAATATGATATGGTTGTAATAGTAAGAGATCTTAAATGTTGGAGTCATTTTTCTACTCCTTTAGCTCTCTAGATGAAATTACCTAATTCAATAATTTTTTGCCTGATTTAGGACTTCAAGAGATAGCTGACTTAGTGTCTACAACCATCTATTTTTACTGCCTCTATTGCATGATATAGCATTTGAGCTATATGTATTATATATAGCTATATATGTGTCATAAAGATTGGCAGAGCAGCCATCCTTTCATTAGAAAGTAGAGAGTTTCTCTATCTGATTTTTCTCTCAACACAACAAGAAAGAAATTCAATTTATCCCTTTCATGTGAGGCATGTGGGTCACTGCAGTTGCATCGATTGCTTACCTCAAGTTAGCAGTAAATACAGTGGACTTGATAGAATTTATATTAAAAACATTGCATATAAAGTGGGACTTGAGATCCAGATGTTTTAAATCTTCTGTGCAAATGCCAAGCCTGGATGCAGCCACAGTGTGGATGGGAAAACTCTGCAGCTGTGTGACTACGCTCCTGGCATGTGACTGGGAATACACGCTGCAGCACATGGTGCTGAGAAAGGGCTGCGGTGCCTTGGTCAATCAGCACATATTTGTACTTTAGTTCTTGATCAGAATAAATTCAGTAATATTTTTAGAGGCATGCTGTAGCTGATGTTTGGTTTTGAGGGTTTCACATACTCTCTGATAAATCTACTTCCCTGCCTTTCGTGAGGAAGATGCAATCATACTTTTTTGCATGCTGGTCAGCAGGCCTTCAAGCTGGCATTTTGTATTGTGAGCAACTTCCATGCAAATGTTTATGCTTAAAAGAGAATGTAGGTGCAAGTGTCCTAGAATTAATATTAGTTGGTATTAAGTATGTTTTTGAAGTTGAGGCTTCTGTTTGATAGGTTCTGATAACAAGTAAATGTTATTAGCTGATTCATGGTAAACAATTCTAAATTATTGCTTTTTTCCCCCCTTATTCTCAGCTCTCTGATTTGAATATTTTAATAAGGTAGCTCTTAGTTTCTTTTAAATTATGTTGATTGGAAAAACACAGTGCCTTTATGAAGTGAGCATTCATGTTTTCTTTTATTTCAATGTTGTTAAAAATGAGAGGTACATCTCCAGTCATTGAAGGTTATAAATTTTTTTAGTAGTTTTTCAGCGTCTTGGAAAGTAGAATTGGGAGGCACCCGCTGTTTCTTCCTAAAGGTGGAAGGTTTTCCATGTGGAGATGGTTGTAAAAGTTATGGTTTATTGTAGTGAATTATGGTTTATTTAATTGTTTTTTACTAGTTAAAATACATGCAGTTTGAAAATCTGTCTTAGGTAACATAAAACTAATGTACGTGTGCTAAAGCATCAGGCCAGCTATTGAGCCACAGTAACCTCATTAATAAAAAACACTGTGAAGGTTCTTAATGTTTTGTTAAAGGTGAAGAATTTTTTTTTTGTGTGCGTTTGTAGTTTTTACATCTAAATGGAAGTATTTTCAGCAATTAGATAAGGAATGCAGACACCTGCCTTATTGTATTTGTGTGCATGCTAGAAAGGATTAAATTAGCACTTGTGACTTCAGTGTGTTGGCAGATGTTATGAGTGCTTTTTCTTGAGGGGTTCTGTGAGATGGTATTGACTGCCTCATGTATGAGCCGGGTCTTATAATGAGAAACTGTGATCTGTCAGATGTTGTCAGTGCTTGAAACTGTTGGAGAAGGTACTTTCCTGTTTCTTGTATGTATAAACCGATGTATGTTTGAGTCAGTATAGGTGTAATGATCATATTTACAGTCATAAACAGCATCAAGCATTATTAAAAGAAAATCGGGTATTTGCATTAACGTATCTTTTAAAGGGTGTTTGGAGGAAGTATCTCCTTTTCAGGATCTATAATCTGCGTATGTGAGTGTGAGATTTGAAATGTCACAAGGCTAGGGCTGGGTTTTAAGTTCTATTAACTGGACAAAAAAATCCTGTTTAGGCTTGGATTCTAGTGATAAGTTTAGCTTGAGTGATAACAACTTAGTGTTTTTAGTGAATGTAAATATAGTGACAGTACTGTGCAAACATAAGAATAAATGACTTGTCGACAATAAAAAAATATAATTAGAAACTTATCTATAGCAAAGTCCTGTTAACAAGTTTCATAGAGGTGCCTGTTAAATGTAATGTTGGTTTATAATTTTGTGTTGTTTACCGGAAGGTAGAGCTTTGTAAAGTTAAATGTGAGGCCAAACAGAAGTATTTAGTTGATATTTTTGTGAAACAAAGTAAAACTAATACTCTTTCTGCCTACAGTTAAAAATAGAACTTACTGAATATCTTATCTGCTGCAGATGTGACAGTTCACATTCACCAGCAAAGCCAGCCAATATTGCAGCTTTTAAGTAATCCTTGACTGGTTTCTGGTTGACAGAAACGAGCTAAAGAAAACTTGCTTTAGGTACTTTTCCTACCTCTCTGCCTGCCACGGGAGAGCAGGGTGCAGGCTCAGCAGGGTTTCGCAATGCAGCACCCTTCAGCTACTGGTTAGCTGCTGCCAAAAGCACCAGTGTCCTCCATGCCAGCCACAGGGTCTTGCCTCTCTCTTGTACTGGTGCTTGTCTGAACTTAAGGTATGACAAATCAGCAACCCCCGCCCACCCACCCCTGTGCAGTATTTAATTTGCCTCTTTTTGGGGAGGGTGGTTTTCAGTCAGTTTGGTTCCCTAAGCTGACTTAACCTTCAGGGCAGATGGGTATTTAAGTGGCCTGTGTCAATTAAGTTTAATTCAAAAAGGAATTGGCTTAGGCAAAAGTGATGAGTCAGTTTAAAACCTTCTTTGAGTAAATCCTCTTTGTGAATGGCAGTGCTGACTACTGATTTTTAAAATACCTCCATTGTATAAACATAACATATAAACATGTAAACAACATATATCTAAACAAGCTTCAGGTTACATTTGAAAGGAAGGATTCACTTTTCAGACATGAGACATAAAAGCCAACAGAAATTAATTTAATAGGTGTCAGAGTTTTTCAGTTGAATGGCAGCGCTGAAGTGGCTGTTAAGTGAGAGTGCTACAAGCAGCAGATCCCATTTGGAGTCTGAGTTTGGGGTATGAGGAGCAGTATGGAAACACTCATGAAAGGTTTGGTGAAGTTGCTCGTGAGCGTTGCCATTGCTGACAGGAAGCGAAGTTGGTGCATGGGAGAACTGGATCTAGAATCAGACTGGTGTCGGGTGGATATTGCAGTGCGATACCTTGGAGGCATGTGTGAGAGGGAACTGGATATAAGATCAGCCAGATGTGGGGAAGATCTTGACAGCGGAGCACCTCCAAGTTCTCAGTTTGGTGTAGAAGCGTAGGTTGTAAATGGGGAAGGGTGGAGTTTGGAAAGGCATGTGGAGGTAATAAGAAAAAACACAGAGCAGCTATTGGAGGGACTTAGAATGAGGCTCTGTCACCAGTGTTTGGAGCTATAACCCATCAAAAGATGTGATGTTGTGACTGGGAATTTTTTAAGGGACCTGAGTGGGTGCTAGGTGGAAGAGGAGGAGGAGGAAGTTGTAATACTTGAGTTGAATGAACAAGACTTTTGTCTGTTCATGGAGAGAAGCAGGGACTGTGATGTTGTATTTTTGCCTTGCTACCAATCCCAAGCTATTTCATGGAGATAAACCCCTCAATTTTTAACTAGTTGTTAATGGCAAGGGGATGTAGGCTTTGTTCTGCCATGCTACAAGGGTCTTGATTGTTTCTTGATTCTGTTCCAGATAGGAAAATTAATTTGGACTTAGTATAATTAGGGTGTGCGTAGTGAGACATGACCTGTCACTTTTAATGGCCCATTGTATCGTTTGAGTCTGCTGTTTAATACAGCTCCTTGCAAGGCTTGCTCTAGGTAGGTGTTATATGATCCCATAAGTCGGAGTGCTTCTCCAATTGTTTTTCCACCTTTTTTGTGGGTGTTTGTGAAAGTAGGAAAGGCTTTTGCATCTAGTGATGAGCCTGGTGGTCTCCCTGTGGTTTGCGGAATAGAGGCAATTCTGTGCTGTACTGTTAGATCTTTTGGCTGAAGAAGCTGATGGCCATCAAGGGCTGAATTAGTATATATCAAAAACTGTGAAGCAACTATTTTTTTTATTTTTGTCTTCAAAGACTTTTCTATTTCAGTATATTTAATTGGCAATGGCACAAAAACAAAGTACAGTGTTATCAACACCTTGAAATAGCAATGGAGAATCAAAGGTGATCTTTCGTAGCTTTCTGAAAGAGTTATTTTCAAGATGAAATATCTATGGAGAATCTTGTTGAAACTATTTTGATTTATATTGTACTTTGGCTGAAGCTTTTTTGTGCACACAGTGATTAGGATTATTGATGGCGAAATGCAAAGCTGAAAAGGCATAGTATTTAAAATTTGATTTATTTAATCTTGTATTACAGCTAAAAATAATACTTCTAAAGAACCTTAATACACAATGTGTTACTCGAAAGAGTGGCTGATCCATGTTTGGGAAGGCAGCTTAAGTACCGCTTAATTATCTAATTCTATAGCATAAACAAATTGTGACATAATTCTCAAAGTAGGATACAGGCCAAAGATACTTGTCTTGAACAGCAATTCCACAGATGCTTAAAAGAGAATTTCAGAATAAAAAGTAAATTGCCATTGGGGATTTTTGGGCAATGTAGGGTTAACTAGTAGATGGAGAAAGTATGGCATGTGTTCAGAACTTACTGTTTAAAGGCTTACTGTGTCTTCTTTTGCCCCAGATTACATGTTTTAGATAAGACTATGATTTACAGCAGAAAGAAATAGTAGGGCATGTGGTTAAAAATCCCTGAACCCAAAACTTCAGAATAACTTAACCACAAAACCCAAGAAAAGTTGATTTAATAAGCATCATAAGTGTTGGATCAATTTTATTAGTAACAAAATAGTCTCTAATGCTGTAATTGATGACTAACACAAATTCATGATAATAATCAAGTTGTGAGCTAGAGAAAGTGTAACTGGCCTCTTCTTTTTATAATTAAAAAAAATAATTGGAAATGCATGTAACGACTAAAAATGCAGTAGATAATTTGTCAAAATTCAATTAAAGAACATGTATATTCATAGTGCACATTCATATGCGTGTTTCCAACTGTATGCAGTGTACCGAGTGATGATATTGAAACAACACTGTACGCTACTTTGTGTTGGTTTGAGTTGTCTTACCTTTGCTTTTCTGCCAGCTCATAGTTTATTCAAGGAAGAACCTACTGGTGCTCTTGTGGTTATGGGTGTACTGAGATTTGTGATAAATAGGCACCATGTGCTCAAGGCTCTGCATGGGCATTTGAATTCCACTTCTGTGTTTAATGTAGCTGTTCAGTTGGGCCAATTAAATTAAAGAATTATTTGTTTAGCAAAATGTTTACTAGTACCAGCTTGCAGAACAGATGATTATAAAAGCTGTCATTTGAAATGATGGTCTAATTTCTCACGTGTCTCAGTAATTCTCTGAGTAATCAAATACAGTCCTTCCCTAAATACACTGACATGAGTGAGCTTCCAGTTTCTTCATTTGATAAAGTTTCAGACAGTGAATTCCTCTATCAGAAGTCCTTCTGTAATCCATTGTAGCTTACTTATTAACCATAATTTTATGCTTTGGTATCATCTGTATGACAAAATACGTACTTTTTATTAAATCTCCAAATTTCAGAGGTTTTAGAAAATTATTTTTCTCAAGAGGAAAGCAAACACATTTTAATTAAAAATGATCAGGTATTTTTGGATCAGCTTTATATTGCATCTGGACTGGTTAGCCATAAATCTTTGTTGGCTTTAGGGGAACTTTAAGAGCAAATCTCATGTCATCACAAGAAAGAACTGTTGTGAAAACTTCTTTTTTATTTCACTTAGTTCTGAACCCTTGGAAACTGCAGCTTAATACACACATAGTCCAGTATTTTAATGTACTTGTTTATAGCCAGGACTTCAGAAAGAAGCAACTCTCCGGTTACCTATATTAGTCAGAAGTAGCTACAACATACTTATATAGGAGTCCAAGAAATAACAGTTTGAAACTTTTTGTCTTAGTCAAGGGGAGCGTGCACAGAGATAGAACAAGAGATCCTAGGGTTTGCCGGATCCATCCTTTTGCATTATTTGTATTGAATAGTTTTCTGCACTTTGAAAGTCTTGTGTACTGATCCACCTAAACTTCTGGGTTTCTCATAACCATGTAATATACTGAATTTAAGAGGCATTTTCTTCAATCTTAATGAATGGTTGGTTTCAGCTAAGTCTCTTTGAATTGACCTGCAGTGTGGAGCATGACTACTTTTTGTGAAGTGTGTTAGTTAAGCACCATCTATTTGAGAAGAGAACTGCTGAACCCTGCATACTGTTTTAAGCAATATTAAAGTGGTAGATTGGGATTTTTTTGTTTGTTTTGAATTTTTTTTTTTAATAGGGTATAGCTACAGTTTTTCTTTTCCCAAGAAACTGTGAAATGAACCATTACTTTCTGCTTTAAAAAAATACCTTTTTTTTTAACGTTTATTTGGAGTAAAATGTCAAGATATTATGATCAGACTGACTCTTGGGTTCTGGTTGGTTGATTGATTGATGGTACTATGAAGATACTGTATTTCCAATTCCAGGAATTATTTTATTGTTGCAAAATAAGCTGCTTTGTTCTCCTTTTCAGTACGTGCCTATATGAAGTTTTGGAGAAGTGTTACCAATTTCTTTAGCTAAACATGACAGCTTTCAGAGCAAAAAGCCCTTTTCTTCCATGGGCAGATATCCAAATGCAAATATGTAGAAAGGAGTATGTGAATGTTTTATGCAATATCGTTTAATCATCTGAAATTTTAGGCAGCTTGCCATGTACAAGATTCCTTATAGCTATAACCTCAATGCTTCTGTTGGTAAACATTATTCAGACTCTACAATCTGGAAAGTTGGAGTGGAGAAATATTTGTGGGAAATCGTCTGTGGAAGAATTGCTGAGCCATGATCAGTTTTGTTGCTGGTTTTATTTTGGTTATTTATTTAAAAGAGAAAAAGCACGTCCCTATCATTGGCCGTGATTGGCACTCGGAACCTCCTAATTCTTTATATTGAATCTAGTCTTAGAGTTTCAAGCATGTATTAGGGAATTATCAGTTACCTTCATTTCTAATGCATTTTCAGAAACAGGTTATGGCAAATTCTGCACAAATTTTAATATCCCAACTCTTTTTCTTCTAGGAGTATGTCATGTCCTTAGAAAAAGAAGTCTGAAGTTTTCCCAGAAGGGAAAAAAAACCTTCAACATTTCATTGAGCTTAGATGTAAACCTGTTTTCTTGCTAAGCCAGGCCATAGGATGTCTTTCTGTGACTTAATAAAAGGCAAACCACCAGGTGGTTTCTTCCTTCCACTGAAATACCAAGTACCTTGGTACAGGTAGAGAGGAAACACTCTTGTAGCGGAGTATGCTCTAGTATCATGTTAAGTAAATTACTTCTGGGAGTAATCTTGTAGATCTGTCCATGCCTGCTCAGGGCTTCTGTTTGTTAACGGGATGATGTAGCTGATCTTGTTCTCTGGACATCTGCCTGCTGGGAGTGAGCCGTGTCCTTCGTTCTGTTTCATGGTATCTGCCAAACAACTTGAAGGCGAGAATATGCTTTCATTACTATTGACCAGGACTCAGTTTGGATCGAGTTACGGACTTTCTCTCTTTTGCCGGTTTCTGACTTGTTTCTGACAAAGCTTTTTGGCCATTCCCTGATGGTTTTGGAAATAGTATCTGGAAGGGGATATTGATAATGTTTTTTCCTCTTAGTACCTTACATGTATGGGGTTCAGAATATTAAAAAAAAGGTTGTTCTTGTTTTACAGTAAAACTGCATCATTTTATCATTAAAACATAATGTAATAATTTTCTGGAATATCTCCGTTGTGTAATTATGTACAGTGTGTGAACATATGGGATTTTTGGAGTTCTGCACACATGACTGTTTGCCCACACTGTTCTTCAGATATTTGTTTTATTTCTGAAGTCAGTTAATAAAGACAAGCATGTTTATTTTTTATCATAATCACAACCTTAAGTTTCTTTTCTGTATGTTTAGAGTCTATAGAATGCTTATAAAAGACTTCTGTATCCTCTTCATAAAGTTAGCCTGTGTCCAAAACTTTGGTTCCATTAGGAACTCCCCAAAACATTGGGTAGTGTCCTGGCCGTGGAAGTTTTCTCCCTGCCCTCCAGTCCATAAATGCAAGTCTTTTGAGATCCATATGTTCATTTTTCTGACTTTGGCCTTTTTTATATGTGCTCTGAAGCTTATTTTTCAAAGTAGATGAAGATTTAATACTTATAATTGTGTCCAGATATTTTAAGGATGTCTCCTGCGAAGGAAAAAATTTTGAGATGTTATACAGGTTAATACGCTTTTAGTGTAATGTTAGTACATAGTATTAAAAACTAAATTAAATTGTTTGCTTGTACTGTTATTTCTGCCTAATTAGGAGTATATCTTTTCTTCTCCCCATTAATGAAGATGGTCAGATGACCAGACTTTTATGAGGATAAATTTCAAATAGTTGTTAGAGCACGTTGCTTAAAGAATTTAGGAACATTTTAAGATAATAGACCTGGTAGAATTTTAAATATGTGAGTTTTGGTAGTTTTAGTGGCTTTTTATGATTTGGGGGGGGAGGCGGAGGGTTTGCTGTGGATTTTCTTTTTTAAGGAGAGGGAAATGTGTGCTATGAATAGAATGCTAATACAGGAGATTTTCCTTGACTCCATGTTTTACCCATTTTATATACTCTGTATGCTAGCAGGCATGCTTTTAAAATGTTGGCTTTTTTTTTTTTTTTTTAAATGGTAAAAATAGCTTGCAGCTTATTGAAAAACAAGGCAGACCTGTGCCTCAAAATCCAGATGAAACTGCTGCTTAGATGAGGCTCTAAAGAGGGCATTTATATGTTGTGGAATGAATGGCATGCCTGCGCTAACTCCCACAGGCCGGATATTTCCAAGGTATCAGGCGGAGCTGTATATACTGCTCTCTTCCCACTTCAGATCCAAAGGCTTTTCCCTGGGCAAGGTCTGAAGAACCCCTGGCCCCAGTGGGGAGGATGGAGTGGGAACTGGGGGGCAGTAGGGGGAAAGAAAAAAATCAGCGAGGTAACTAGATGCGTGTGTTTGATTTTTTTTTTTTCTTTTTTTTTTTTTAAAGTTTATTGTCCACCCAAACGGTCCTGTGATAGTTCATAGGCTCCTTGTAGTTCGTAAGCTAGCGTTGTTTTTCTAATCATTGTTCTTTGAACAGTGTAGTTAGGAATTTCCTGTTCACGTTTTACTACAATGGTTTGTTTAAAATGATAGACCACAGTCGTTTTCCTGACCTAAAACTAGATTAGCCTTGAATGTCGAAGAGAAGTTGGACAAATAAAGAGGATAGACTGTATTTGCTTATGTCATGGAGAGAGGCCTTTTAACCATGGGCTCAGTTATATCAAATACCACAAGTCATGTTTCTTAAATATTTATTAAGACAAATAAACACAGTTATTGTATGAACTGGCACGTCTCCAAATTCCAATCTCTTTGATTCTCATGGGTGGGTCATTTTTAATCAGGAGAAATATTTTTCATCAAGACTCTATCTACTGGATTACGAAATCCAGTGGTACCTCAGTTCTCTGTACCCCTCTTCCCCCACCCACTAGTTGTGACATTTATAAAATGCAACAAAATAAACCTCTAAACCTCAGCAGAGTTGGAGGTATAAAACACAGCAACAAATTGTCAGGAAAGACTCAAATTGGGAATAAATATGCCTTTTCTCAATACATCTGGTGCCTGCGTTAAGGAAAAAGTAGCATAATCGTCTTAGGTATTGCTATATGTTTCTTTCAAATTAGGGAAAAAAAATTCCCAAGCCCAGTTGTGTTAGATGCACAAGGGGTTGCAGTATCCTTATTACACAATTTGTTTATTTAGGACAAGTTCATTGTATAATACTGATACCTATGTGCAAATAGCGCACACCTGTATTGATAGAATAGTACAGGTAATAAAGCTATTGATTTTATCTGGAAAGAGCTAAAATTTCAGTGTTTGAAAATAAAATATCACCTCCGCTTTGGGCTTTTATTTTGCAGAAAAATTACTTTAACATAAATTGTATTATGGCGTGGCACATGCAATTTTGAAGGGGTAGTGTATTGACCTGACAGAGTCAGCTACAAGACTTTGTTACTGACAAGCATCAAACCTGTGAATATCCAATGTGCTTGGGTGTTTTTAATGCAAGAATTATGGTGAAAATATACATGTGCAATTCCGATAATCTTGCTAAATTAATTTTTCAAGCTGAGAGATGTCAGATTTGTAAGTTTGTGGAGTCTAGCTGATAGGACGCACAGGCATGTCATTGCAAGGGTGTTGCCAGTTAAAATACTCAGCTGTTACGATATTTCCAGCTTAGCATCTAACTTTGTTCCACCCAGCAAATAGTCACATAAATAGGACTAGCTGTGGATTTTTGAAGGAAATATTTAATGTATTTTTAAAGAAAATAACATTTGGAAAGGAAAATATTTGGGTAGCTTGCACGTGAATGTCTAGGGCAGGGAGATAACCTTGCAAGGTACCGAGCTTGATGTGCTAAAGAAGCTCACAGTAGATGTTATGTGGAAAATGTTACCATTTATAGAAATCAGGTATTTCTGTGAGTACCGGAACTTATGAAGTCTGGTTTCCTGTGGGTTTGAGTCTTATGGCTGATTGACTTTGGTGTCTAGGAAGGTGAAAGTTCTGCCGGACACTTTTTGCCTTGAGTTAGGGGTATTTCCATCTACTGGCTCCCAAGCAGATGTTCTGATACCTGATTAAGTGCAAAGATGGACTTGTTTTCTACAAGGCCTCCTGCTTTCATAAACTTCAATAGGAATTTCAGTTATCTAGGGGATTTCCCTAAAATTTGAAATTCATCAGTGGGCTAAGAACCAAATACACTCAAGTCTGTTGATTAATGTTGTTATTAGTAAGAGGCACATATCCATATTTTTGATAGCAGATAGGATTACAAACCCTTGATTTCTTTATTTTTCTTCATGTAGCCAGCTTATTGAAACGGGAGCCAATTTGTGAAAACTGGAGGATGTTTTTAAGTAGTAAGTAATAGAAAAACATTTTGAGATTAATGTGCTGGATCTTATGGTACAGGCTTGGATTTCTCTGATGTGTGTGTACAATGGATGCACTATTCCTGCCACAAATGAAACAAAGCATTAGGCAGATCTAAGCGTCCAACGTAGCCGTGAGGTTGCATTGCCAGTGCTATGCTGACTGGCTTAAAAGCCAGTTTGGTTTCTTGCTTGAGCAGAGATCTAGAGTCCTGCAGGTTTGTCAGGGAGAGAGGTTTGTCAGTAGTGTACCTCCTGGAGCTATTAGCAGTTGTCTTTTGTTTAAAAGGCTGAGAGGTGTATCGTGTGGAATGCTGTCAAGGGTAGTGGGTGCCATTGAACTTGCTGTCAGCAAAGATTGCTTACCTTGGTTTTGACCTTCATTAAGCACATATTTTTCTACCTGGAAAAGCTGGAGTTCAGTGAGCTTGGGTGTGAATGAACAGGGCCCTCGATCTTCCATGTGAATGCTTTTCGTGTAGCAATATGGGTGAGTAGTTTATTCCACTAGATGAAGTAAGTGAGGTGGGTAAGGTGAGTAAGCAATTTCATTATGAGACGCTCTCAGTTGTGTCTAAATGCTATGTTGCAAATTCGGCTCGTGCTTTGAGCTGGTCAGGAGCCAGGTGGCTGTGGTTAATTCATCAGCAAACCTGAGCTAACAAGCCCTGTGTAGGCAAGGTTATATTAGATGGAGCTGTGTGCCATGCCAAAGTAGCTGGTAGCTGTATGCGTGGGAGCCAGGGCAGAGCTGCTTTGGGTCTGCTGGAAACATCCTGTGTAGACAAACTCTAGAAGTGTTTTGTGTGAAGTAATTGGCTGACTCTATGAATTTACAGTACCTCTACTGTAATGATACTTTCTTTACAGAGATCAGTTAACATTCTTTTTGTGCAAGTGGTAGTCACTAGTTGTTTCTCATAGGATTGCATTTAGAGAGGATGCATAAAATGTGTGTTATAGGATGTGTCACCAGTGTTAGTTAAGTGGATTTTTAACTTTCTTACCTGTTGATTTGCAGTAGTATAACATTTTGTATATAATAACGTTATCTTAAGCAAAGATCTTTGAAGTGAAGCCATGACTGCAGGAAGATTTCTACTATCATCCAATCACAATAGCTACTTGGAAGGGTAAGTTGAACCTTCAAAGCAGACAATTAAATTACTCTTTTCAAATCCTTGATAGAAACTGAAAAGCACCTTGTAAGTTTTTTTTCTTTCTAATCCTCCAAAATCCTGCTTTAGATTCATTGCCCTGTCTCCCAAATGTTTTACTGCAATGCCTCTTCTGACCTCCTGTTGTAGTTGTTGTGAAATAGCAGTCCTAAAATGTTGTTTGCCTGTTTTAATTGTGCCTCTTCAAAGCCAGAAAGAGTATGGTTCAGTGGTACTGGTTTGGGTTTTGGGAGATGTGGCAGAGCAGAGAACTGAAAGCCAATGTTGGTTAGTTTTTTGGGGTTTTTTTTTGTACTGTTATTTTTAAACACCTCTTTTTTGGTGTTTAGGTGAGTGATATTTCTTAACCATAAGGTGGTGTTCTGATTATAAATGAATAACAGGATTGTGTGAATAATGTAAAGGTTAAGTCCTCTTTTTGGCTTTGTTTGCTAACGTTTATGCTTTTGCTTTGTAAAGTGCTTCCTAAAATCAGTGCTACTTTGATGCTTTCGGTTACAGCTTTTGAAAGACAGAAGACCTCCATTCCAAAATGTTGTATTGCTTTGCCTAGATACTTGATACAAAGTTTTGCTGGTGACACTAGGAGGAAATGTTGTGGTGAGCAAGTTTGATTTGAGGATGGAATGGTGGGGTCTCTCAACCTCTTTCTGTCTCCCTCTCCTCCTGCCTTGCTATCAAAGGCAGTAGGTAAGATGATTTTTAAGGAGCATTAGAAAGTATTGGGGTTTATTGATCTTCATATTACAGTTGTGCTTGCCGAGCCCCATGTGATAAATGTAGATGTTTCTCATTTTCTGCAATTGCACTTAGTCTCGTGTGTTAAGCTGTGTCTTTTAGCTGCGTATCTTTAGTTAAGTTTCTTTGTATTAGGTTGATGGGGGTCAGTGATGGGTGTCTATCGTAGTACAGAATGCTGGCAGCTTAGCTTGTAGCAGTTTGTTCAGGGAAGTAGTAGCCATAAGGTCACCAGAATAAATACTTTGGAAATTAATAAGATGTAACTATTGACAGTGTGCAGTAGGAAAAACTGTATTTGTAAATGAGTGTCAAGTAACCCTCCAGTTTGTCCTCTGCGACGCTGCATTGTGAAGCTGTCAGCCTGTGCTGCTCTTGTGCTAGCTCCTGAGACAGGAGCTGTGTCCCACTCCTGCGTGCTGGAAGGAGCTGGAGTGTGTTCCGTGAGGCATTGCGGTGATGCTGGCATGGGGCTGGCCATCCTGGCACAGGAACTGGCTGCCCTCAGCTCTGGAGAGCTGGGGTGGCTCCCAGCACTGTGAGAAGGCATCTGTTTGCTTCCAGGAAAGAAAGATGGGGACAGTACTAAGAAAGAAATGTTTTTGTTGTTGTTCAGATAGCTATGTGTTTTGTACAGTCAAAATTTATACTTCAAAAAGCTTCTGGTTAACAACAATGTAAAGGGAATGGTATTTTCTGCTGTTAGAGTGTCTATGAGGAAGCACGTGTCTGTATGTTGTATTTGAGAATACTTTTGTAGTTCTTTTCTTTTGAAAATTGGGAGATCAAAGAGGTGTAGGTTCAAAACAGTGTAACAATGTGCTGGGCTTAATTGTACAAAATGCATGAGGATGAGCTGTTTATTGAGGACAAGGTGAGTTTGTTTTCATGGCTACTTCTGAAAGAAGCAAGAAATAAAATTCATCTTGGATCTCTGAAGACAGCAATATTTCTTTTTTCTTTTCAACATTAAAGGGTTAATGTTAAAAGTTTCCAGAAGAACTTATCCATGCTTACAATGTGTTACAATACATTTAATACCTGTTAAATTAAACCATGTGTTAGACAAGCTGCTATTGAAAATGGCATTTGTATAATTTGTTTTCCTTTTAAAAGCAATTAGAGTCCATATACAAGAGCTTTTTAAACATTTCTGTTTACTTTTATACTCTTCTTGGATCGCATAAAATGTTACATTGTGAGATTTGGCTCAGTTGTCAATAAATTGTGTGTTATCCCTTTAAGTATTCTGATTTATATTATGGCAACAGCTATGCCGTCCTTCGTGTCTGTCAGCATTTATTTTCTGGGAAGAAGTAAATGCTGAATAGGGCCCCTTTTATGTGTTTGCAAGAATTTTGAGAAGTACGGATTATTCAGTCATTAGAAATGTATTTGTGTCCATGGATGTCCACCCTTGGTATTGCTGTAGTGCCACCTCAGAAAGCAGTTGTCTTGGATAGCTCATATGCTGTCTAGCATGTTGCTCTGTGTTTTAGAGTTTCGAGTTTGGGTTTTGGTTGGGATTTTTGGGGGACAGGATGGGACAGGGGACTGGTGTTCTTCCCCAAATCAGCATTCCACTTAGGACTTGACTGATGTCTTAAATTAGTGTATTCATTACTGCTTTTTGTTGAGTGGAGCTAGTGAAGAATAACTGTCTCCATAAAACTAACTTTTACAGGAATTAGAAGCATTAACTCATTGTGAGTAAGATGCATTGCTCAATATACGGCCAGAGGGAAAGAGGGGATCTTGATCAGTCATATCTGTAAAACTTAAGCTACCATTAAAATGTAGCACAGCAACAGGGTTTGACTGGACGTGCAGTGAGACTCCTTGTATCAAAATGGTGTTCTGAAAAGAGCCTGAACATTATCAGATAGGCTCAAAAGCAGTGTTGCAGAATGGTGATTAAAAATACTTTCTTAATTTGAGGGTAGGGGGAATAGATTTAATGCAATGTGATAACAGTTTATCTGACTGGTGATATCTTCATTGTGCTCTAATTAGAATTTGAAGGCAAAATTCTCAAGAAAGTTAACTTCTCAAGGATGTTAAAAAATGTAGGATGAGGCTTTCAACTAGGATCATGAGTAGGGAAGGGATGATATCAGAAAATGCTAATGTGAATAAGAATCCTGGGAATTTACACTGAGAGTGGCGATATATGTAAACATCTGAGTTTACTTATGGGGAAGTAAGACTGGTAGAAGGGAGTTGGATGAAGGGTGATGGCAGAGGACAGACTTTCATGGCAGCAGTCTAGGAAACGGTGAGAAAAATCTTCAAATTAGTTGTTCAGTTGTGGCAAAAGTACAAGATGGGGGAGGAAAGAGGGAGTACTGTTTCTTTTTTGTAAAAATATTACTTCTTAAGCTCATGTTTCTTTTTCCACAGCTGTCTTATGAGAGGCTATCTTCTTGCTAAATGCATAATAGTAAAAGTTTTTTAGAAAAAGATGTAACCTGAAAATGTGCGGGGCAGAGTAAGTGCGTAAAGAGTCATCACCACATTTTTCTGGGAATTTCCTGTCATGCTTGTACATTCTCCTGCCTTCCCATGGGCCATCATTTCCCTTTCAGTTGGCTTCTGTTTGTTTCCTAATAGCTTTGAGGAGCTGGTGGTAAGTTTTTTGAAGTTCTGGTCTCTTAAACAGACTTTAGTCACAAAGTTAGGTACATGTTAGGCATCTGCTGTCTGGAATAGTAACTGTGATTCAGTCTGCTTTGTGCCCTCCTTTTACTGGATGTCTTGAAGCATTGCTCATCAGCCCAACTAAGTAAGCAGGCTTACAACACTTCTGAAAACTGGATTTTTTAATTTTTTTTTTTTATCCCCTCTTTCAAGCCACTTGAAGATTGAATCAGTAGATCTTTCAGTAATTGGGAGTAGCTGGTATTGTTGGGAAGAGTTTGCCACCTGTCTCAAATTTTGCTGATCAACTCCTGATTCCAGGAGACAGTTCTACCTACCATCCTCACTTCAAAGACTAAGAGGGTCCCATTGATCATTAGGTATTGCCCATTTCGAAGAAAGTAGGTAAATTGGAGTTAAGAAAAGTCTATATGCTTCCTCTACTAGTAGCACAAAGGGCTGTAAAATGCAGGGAACAGTGTTGATAGAGCTTTGTGTAATTTCTGTGGGAAGGTAACTTTCTGGATGTTAAGTAAAGAAAACATTACATCCCTTTTGCTAGCACTGAGAAGAACTTTCTAATATATCATTCATAAGCCCCCACTTTTCTTCTGAATTCATTTGTCCAACATGTTTGTTACTCAGTACCAGACAGGCCTCTTGGAAATGCATGTTTTTCTTCTTCCTTCACTTCTCCTGCAGTTCATTTAATCAGCATTTCTGATGTCTGTGTGGCTTTTCTGTTGTTGCATGTAAGTGTGCTTTACATTAAAGATAGACTTGATCTTACTTGTAAAAAGAAATTGCAGTTACTGTGAAAAAATAGTTTTTAGTGGACATACTGTTAAGAATATGTCTCAAAACACAGCAGCTCCCTCTCTTTGCACACCTTTCTTTTAATAGTTGTTTAGCCAATCAGTCATTACATATGCTTTAGTAGTTAATTTCCTTCATGAATATCTGGTTATTTCCTGAGCAGCTCCCAGTGTGTGGTGCTTTGTTTTAGCCAATCTTAACAGATAAATGCATTAATCAGGTGTTTTCCAAACATGTTTTCATGTCATGTTCCCATGTTACTAGGTCTTAATCCTTCATGAGCAATGAAGGAAGAGTTCGTATTGGGGATTGCTGTTCCTTGGGACAGCATCCATTGTGTTGCAGTGAACATTCAAAGGTGCTTTTGAGGTTTAGGTTTTTCATTTGGTATATACTTGGCTTTCTCGGAAAAGAATCAGGCTTTTAAATTAGGCTTTGTTCTTTCCCCAGACTTCAGAAGGTTCTTTAAGATATGGGGTCCTGGTGCCTAAATGTACTCTTCCTCCATGAGGCATTTTTTGTGATGCGTTTGTAAGGCTTTTTCATGTTTATTAAAGTTGCATAGTCAAATGTGGAGATATTCTAAAATGCCAGAATTAAGGTCTGTATTGTTATAATTGTGAAATTGTCTTTATTTTTGTGGCTACATTCTGGTTTTGTTTGGGTGGGGTTTTTTGGTGTCCTTCCATCCCCTAAGAATGGGGCTTAGTGAACCCTTAGGACAATGCAAGCCCTTCTCCCTGTGCTTCTACTTCTCTCTGTGCCTCCCCACACCATTTATTGCTTTTTGATTGCCATCTCTTCTTCTTCCAGCACCTGGTTCCTATGCTCCTCATCCTCCTGTATCATGGCATACCTGCTTCCTTTTTTTTTCCTCCATGGTGTTCAGGTGCTAACAGGGATTGCATTGAGATTGGAAAGAGAAATTGGCTTTCTAGTCTCTGTTCCTGGAACACGAGGAGCAGGATTGTACTGGAAAAGTGTTTCTACAGCTGCTCTGTGCAGCTGGAGCAAACCTTGCGATGTCCTGGCACACTGGGGTTGGGTGAGTGTGCAGCCAGGAATGGTCCTCAGAAGCTGGCACGTGGTCAGTGGAGATGAAATCTGCAAAGAACAGGGCTTCCATACTTCACAGAGTTGTGTTGAGCATGTGCAACAGTATTCCCCCTCTTCCACTCCCCTGTGCCTTGACCAGTCTTGAATGTTTTTCCATGGGGGGGATAAGAGACCTACAAAATTCAGGATCTGGTGTTAGCAGCACTGAGATTTTTTGGGAGACTGCTGTAGAAATTCTAGTATGGGGGTGGGGGAGGAACAGCATTTTTTTCCTTCTGCTTTATTCCTTCAAATGGCTGAGCTGTTTTAAGTGAAACTTCTCATGAGGCACACCCTCAGGATGGAGAACTTCAGCCAGAACACTTTCAATCTAGCAAAATTAAAAGCAATCAAAAAACTGCCAAACGAGGCAATGCCTAACAAAGCATACCAGACTTCCTAATGAATGGTTGGCACTGCATTATGGTAATGTGTAGATGATACAACTTTATACTGGAACAGTATTTGGATACCCACTACTTTTTGTTTGTTGATATGCAGTACTTCCAGACAAACAGTTCAGATACTTTGCAGTGTACATCTTTTTCAATATAAACACTGCTCTTACCACTATGGAAAATACGCTCTAGGTCAACCACAAGATGTTGGGCTAGATACAAGAATTACCAGCTAAAGTTTTGTGGCCTGCATTATGCAGGAGATCAATTAGATGATGACAGGGATTCCTTCTGACCTTAAAATATGGACCTGGTCAGCTGGGGCCACTCTGTGCTGCTTTGGTAGCAATTAGAGGCTCCCTGCGGCTCCAGCTTCCTCGAGGGCTCGGGGTTGGGAGAGAGGAAGCTGAAACTGGCTTTCTGCAGCTCTTCAGCTCTCCTTCCCAGTGCTGAAGCTGTTCTTGGATATAGGGAATTGAACACTGTGTGCTGAAAATACCTGTGTTTACTAACTGCATAGGAATGTACAAATACAGAAAAATAGGCAAATACACACAACATATGTGACTGTGTGGTCCAGGGGACCCATGAGTGAGTGAAATCTAAAGAGAAACTTTGAAAGAACCACCTTCAACTTCTAGAGGGACTTGTCATTTAAGAATGATAATAATAATGCTAACCATTGAAGTCAGTTTCCTGAGTTGCTCTAAATGGAAGCATGTTTTTAACACTCCTTCTTTTCTAACACAAATGTAGGAAGCTGGCAAAGTAGCTAATTTCAGTTCTCCAGAAAAGTTTAAAGCGAAATAATCTAAGGAAACGGAAGCCTCTATTTTTAACCTTCTTGGTCATGGGAGGTAGGCAAGAAGAAGAGGAGGCCATCTGCTGTTGAAGTCTCTTTAGTATGTTACTGTATAAATTTAATCTACTTTCCACTGCTGTTCCAGTGAGGAGGTATTTTTTACTTGTGGATGTTCAGTTATGTTCAATTAAAGATCAGTGTATGTTTGATGATGTGTCTTCTATACTTGTGCTTTATTTGCTATTGATTGATTTGTTTTTAGTTTTTTTTTTGCTTGTTTGTTTGTTTTTGTTTTTTATTATTTTGTTTTTGTTTTGTTTTTTACACTTTCCCATTTTTGGGTAGATCTGAAATGTTATACTGTAAAGAAAAATATAAAATACATCAGTTACACTATCTTAGTCTGATTTAGCTTCTTGTATAGAAAATAAATTTTTCTAGTAGTTCATAAAAACTGCATTATCTGGCTTGTTTTCTCTGGATTTTTCACAAAACATTTTTTTTATTCCTGTATTTTACCAAAAGCGTGATGGTGAAATTATGAATAAATCTTCATTTACTTACTTAGAAGGTACTTTATTGATGAAGCTTGAAGCTTTAATATAATATATTGTACACGTAATGTCAGCCATGGAAGTAACAGCATTGAACTCAATAAATTCAACCTCTTAAATTTCAGATGAACATAAATCTGTAAAAGTGTCTTTTTCTTTAGGATATATTACTAAATGACTACTATTGATTGGGGAATACACTATTAGTTTCCAAAGTCAGGGTTAAGCATGACTGTAGGAGGCAAGTGAATTCAGGGAACAGTAATAATAGTGGGATAATTAAATGATGGGCAAACAAGCTAAGTTTTGCTAAAAGCTTGAAAATGACTGGCTGACAAGGAGGTTGACCTGGATGGAGTATGGAAGCGGTTGTAATATTTTAAGTATATATTTTAGAGATTCATCCCAGCAGCTGCGTTAACATTCTATATTTGTAACTTACATTAATTTGTATTTGTGACTGATAGATTGAGAGTGTTGAGAATAAAAAGCTTAGAAGTGATATAAACTAACACATCATAAAGTGTAAATAATTGACAGCTATATGTGTAATTTTAAAGTAAAGGCAAAGAGTGAGCTGTAGAGAAGAAAATGTAGCAGGGCTGCAAATCATTGCAGAACCATTGCTTTTTTTCTTAGGTAGTTTCTTGACTTTGAAGAAATTACTTTACTTAGTGGGAGGGTTGTTGCTCCAGTGGTATTAAAGAAGCAAAGCTTTTAGGGAGATACAGTTTCTTTGTTACATCTTCTGATATGTTTGGGAAAAAAAAAAAAGACAAATTTTAAGCATGGTTTTCTTTAATGGGTTTATTTTTGGACCATATTTAGTACCTTGACGGTAGCCATTAACTGTTTTTTAACACCATTTAAAATGTGGTTTACTGAAACTTTTAAATAAGTAGGTAGATTGAGGATGTCTGTATGGGTATGTTAATGTATACAGTATTTACTAATGACTTGTCCATCACCACTTCTAGGCAGCTGAAACACATGCCCATATGTGCTTAAGGGTCTCTAACTCCTAGAAAAGAGGAAAAACCTTAAATAATGAGGTGACTGCCATAGATCATTGCTTGCAAGAAATGGAGTTTGAAACCAAAAGCATCAAAGATCCTGTCAACATATGTCCACTTCAGTTGCTTAGAGCTAAGTCGAGTTTAGTAACTCTCCAGGCAAGTGATTGAAATAGTGCCCTTGGATTGTGTGTGCGTGACATTAGTTGCATTCTTTACTGCTGCATAAAGTATTGCTTTATTAATGTAGTTTGGAAACTAAAGAAGAGAAGCAGTCTGGAAAGCCTGCCTTCCAGATCTGTGGCATGGTTTGGGCAGGTGTCTGTTGGAGCAGAGTGTAGTGCCCTCTCTGGTTGCCGGTTTCCCTCTGTGCCCATGGGCACCCACTCAACTGAGTGGGGCTTGGGACCAGGGCTGTGGCCTTCTACAAAGTGCAGTTTCTCTGCTGTAGAGGCAGTGTTGGTGCGTGGACAGCATAGTAGCATGTTAGAAGACATTACATGGAAATGGTGCAAGAGTCCATAAAACTTCCAGGAATGTGATAATTGAACATGTTTGAGAAATGCCATATGTGGTACTTCTAGGAAAAATACAGGACAAATACAACACTTTCCAAGCAGGCCAGAAGAGAAGAAAGAGCAAAGCCGTTCTGAAAGATTAAATGAGAAACTTTTGTCTTGAATTTCTAATATTAGCTGGCAGTGTAGACTTCTCTGGGTGCGAGGCATTTGTTTACTGTTCTACCTCACAATTTGTTTTCAATAGGATGTATGTGAAGTCATGGTATGCGTATTCTTTTGGCACTTACATACACATCGCTTTGTTCCAAGACTTGAAAAGAATGGTCTCTTGAATATATATTTTTCCAACCATTGTTTTACACTCAGTCCAGTTGCATTTACTTTTTCCTCCCATTGTTTGTCACTTTCTGCTCAGTTTCTTCAGAAATGGTTTCTGGTAATGTGTTTTCTCTTTTATTAGTATCATTGGGTAGTACCTGTTAGTGGAAATAGTTTCCTGAAATTAATTTCAGTCAAATTTAATTGAATATCCTCTAAGTATAGCAAGTTTTTTGAGGATTGGGACTTAAGTAATTTAATGTTTTACAATATTTTAAATTTTCCCTGATAGTAGTGCTGAGCTTGTTTGTGTGCGTAGACATGATGGATGTCTGTTTCTAATGTCATGAAACTGCAGATTACCTCTTGGGGAACACTAGCAAATAAGTACAGTTCAGCTATATGTAATATATATAAATAAGTACAGTTCATGGAATCATAGAATGGTCTGGGCCAGAAGGCACCTCCAAAGGTCATCTAGTCTGACCTCCCCACAGTCAGCAGGGACAGCCTCAACTAGATGAGGCTGCCCAGAGTCTCATTGAGCCTCACCTTGAATACCTCCAGGGAAGGGGCCTCAACCACCTCCCTGGGCAACCTGTTCCAGTGCTCAACCACCCTCATAGTGAAGAACTTGTTCCTAATATCCAATCTAAATCTGCTTTTCTCCAACTTAAAGCCATTGCACCTCATTCTGTTGCTGCAGGCCTTTGTAAACAGACTTTCCACAGCCTTCCTGTAGGCCCCCTTCAGGTACTGGAAGGCTGCTGTTGGGTCTCCCCAGAGCCTCCTCCAGGCTGAACAATCCCAGCTCCCTCAGCCTGTCTTCATAGCAGAGGTGCTCCAGCCCCCTGATCATTTTTGTGGCCCTCCTCTGGACCCACGCCATCTGGTCCATATTCTTCCTATTTTGAGAGCTCCAGACCTACACACAGTACTCAGTGTACACAGTATGTTGTTTTTCCCAGACTACAATAGTATAAAAAGCCTTTAGCATCATGTTTGTTGATGTGTTTTCTAGCATGACAGGCTTTCTCAGTGTACAAGAAGGGTTTTCTTCGGTTAATAAGGATGTAATTGTGTGTGTATCTCAACATTCTGGAGACAACCTCTGTGCATCTTTGACTACATTCCTTACAGTCAGCCCAAAGGCTAGTAGTTAACGTCAGATTCTTGGTTTTGCTGACTGAGGTTTGTCTAAAGTGATTGAAAATGTTCACGAGTCTCTTGCAATGCTTGCTTTATTGAAAAATGTTTAAATTAAGCCACTGTCATTTGACACTTTTATTGATTTGTCCAGATCAAAACTTAAACTGAAAAAGGGTAGATTTAGATTAGATTTTACGAAAAAAATCTTTACTGTGAAGGTGGCGATGCACTGGAACAGGATGCCTGGAGAACTTGTGGCTGCCCCATCCCTGGAAGTATTTAGGGCCAGGCTGGATGGGGCTTTGAGCAACCTGGTCTAGTGGGAGGTGTCCCTGCCCATGGCAAGGGGGTTGGAACTTGATGATCTTTAAGGTCCCTTCCAACTGTAACCATTTTACGATTCTATGAAATACCATTCATTAATTGTGTGTGTGTATATATGTACATACAGACATATATTTAATTACTTCTATTCTGGATAGTTGGTAAAGAAGAATAAGAAATTTAAGGTGGGGAGGCCTTCAGCAGTGCAGAGCTAACCATTACAAAAGTTCAGAAATTTGAGTTACTAATAGCTGTTAGAATGTTTTAGAAAAACCTCTGCCATGATGTTTGGGATAATCACATAGACTACAAAATTTTGAAGAAAAGTTTAGTCTAGCAAGGTCAGATTTAAGGGTAGCAAGCCAGTCAGCGAACGCTGCCATAATCTTTCTGGATATAAGGCTGTCCTGGTTTGGGATGAAGCAGAGCCAACTTTCTGTGCAGTGATGGAGGCTCTTGCTCGCACTTGTTGCCGTGGCAACCAGGGTCACCTGACTTGGTTGTTTACCCTATGGAGAGGAGTGGACAAGTCAGGTGACCCAAACTGACCAATAGGAGATCTCATCCCATCTGCCATCATCAGTATAAAAGCTGAAGGATCAAAGGGGTTGGCTTGGCTCTGCTTATCATAGAATTGTCTAGTTTTGAAGGGACCTCGATCATCTAGTCCAGCTGTCAACCTAACACTGATTAAAAACCCATCACTAAGCCACGTCACTAAGCGCTATGTCAACCCATCCTTTAAATACCTCTGCAGATGGTACCTCAGTCACTTCCCTGGACAGGCAGTTCTATTCCAGTGCTTGAATGGACTGTTCTTGAATGGCTGCTTCTTCAATGACTGACATTTGAAGAGAACCCTGTCCGTTTGCCTACCTCTGATCCTGACCAGCGTGTTCCATAATCCAGTTCCACAGTAGAGTCTGGAACTTTCTTTGGGCCTGCTAGGGATAGGGGTCCCTGGGCACCTGATTCGGTGTTGTACATGTTGTATGTATTTTATTACTTCCTTTTTAATTTTATTATTAATATTTCATTAGTTTATTTTTTTCCTAAACTCATAACTCTCTTTATCTCTTTTCATTCTTTCCTTGGAACGAGAGGTGGGGGAGAGCATCTGCCCCCTTGTCATTGGCCAGCCAGACCCAAACCATGTCAAGGGTGTATGAGATTAGCAAGAGAACACAGGAGATAGGGAGACAGTTTTGAAGGACTTCATGCTTTTGCTTATGTACTACTCCAGAGATAGTCAAGATACCATAACAAATTGGAAATGAAAGAAGCAATTTAATAATGAAGATATGCTTTTTTTTTTTTTTAAATGTAAAACTGAAGCAGACCTGCAGGAGTCTCCAGGAGGGATTCCACTGCTTGATACTGTCTTTCAGCTTTTACAATCATTTCAGTTACTTGTTATTGAGATGTTAAAGCTTCTTTTGATGCCTTCTTTTCTCCTAATGTGTGGAACTTCTGGACTTGAAATTGGAGGTTTATGTCCCTTTTCTTGTTCCCTCTTCTCTGCTGCAGACCTCCCTTTTCCCATCTGTTTCATTTTTTTTCCTGCTTTTAACTCCTCCTGTTGTTCTTGTCCATGTCCAAAGGGCTCGTTACAAACAACTTGCTGGTAGGGTCTTGCAGGTGCAGGTTTTCACCCTTGCTCGGATGACTCCCATTAGGAAAGTACAGGTGTTTCCTCCTTATCTGGTACATGCATACGGAAGTTGTGACCAGCAGTCTGAAGAGAACAATTTTGTGTGCATATGCATAAGCTTACACACAGGCACATACACAGCTCTGTGTGTAAGGCTGTAGCAACTCACCACCTCTCCAAGTGGCTCTTCTACAGTGGTTTAGTTAACTGAGTAGGCAGGATTGTGGGCAAGTAAGCTAGTCAGAACTGAATTCTCAAACCAGAAGAGTTATTACAAAGCCAAGGGTATAAGTGACAAGAAGTTTGCTGGACAGAATTGAACATAGAAATAGGCTTTAATATGTGCTGAGGATGTAGAAATCTGACAGCTGGATGACTTGCTATTCTCCAGCAGAAGGTTGCAGAGGTGTGGTTTGCTGGATGGAAGAAATAAACAGATAACGGGAGGGCTGGCTTTTACTAGCTAGGACCTTAGTAGCTGCAGAAAATTGTTATTCACAGACATTGGTGACAAAGTTATAAATGACTTGGAATTGGTGAAACTAGAACATTACTTGCCTGCTGAAAGTTGTACTGTGTCTGGACGTGTGTAGTGTCATGTTAGGCTTCTTACACAGGTGGAAGAATTCAGCTTGCTTCTCAGATTCTGAAGTTCCCAATTAATTTTCCCTTGTCTTTTAGTTAAGGCTTTTAGCTTTGTGATTTTGTTTTTGGTTTTTGTTTTTTTTTCTTTTTCTTGGAAGTCTCTCCCAATATGTAAGTCCTTGAGAAGATCTTATAAATATTTAGAGATTTTGACTAACAAAGGCAGCTTTATTAGGATTGGCAAAAGAAAAGTCATAAATAACTTGCATGTTACTGTTTCTAGCTAAGAACGTATGCAGTAGGAAGGTCCATCAGCATAGTAAGACTGTAGTCTTCTAATCTAACCCCCTTAACTTTTGTAGCTGCTGCATATTGCTCCTGTCCTCTTATGGCTTATTCCCACCAGCCATATGTAATTTTGTCTGTTTTCTGGCCTCAGTGTCGAGTCAACTACTGCCCAGCCTGCCTGCCTTCCTGCAGCGATTGCTTTTGCCCCGCTGCTAATCTTGGGTTCTGCTGCTGGCTTTGTACAGTTGTCTGTAACTTCAGGCTGTCTATGCATACAGAAACAAAATATTTTAAAACACTCACAGTGTTTTAACTCTTACTTAACCCCTCTGCCCCCCATTTTTTTTAATTGCTTACCCTCTGTGGAAAAAATAATAGAAACAAGCAGTTTTCTTAAAGGCACTGAATTCTAACCCGGTTGATTTTAAAAGGAGGAATTTTGGTCATCTTGATGAATTGTGGGTGTATTTTCAGCAAGAATTTCCCATAATATTTGCATTCTGAATTTGGATATGAATCATAGCTGCTATTAAGAAATGGATGGCTGTTTGGAAGACTTGGCTGCTTGTGTGGAACTGTTTCAGCAGTTCCTGAGCAGCCAGACAAGTTACGCGAGAACTGCAATTGGACATAGCATTTTATTTTGTTTCAACATACTGAGCCAATATTTCTTAGCTAGTTTGATTTTAGGAATTATGATAAAGGATGGAAACAAAGTTATGTTATTTCTCTATTGTTGCTTGTTAATGTTTATTGTTTCTAGAATAGTGAAAGAAGGTTAAAGGATGGCCTAAGGTACATTTCTCATAGGTGTTTGTAAGCAATATAAACTTCTGTTGCTTCTTCTAAGTCAACAAATGGTATAAGTTATCTCTTACTTGTATACATGTGAAGCTACGTGTATATTTTGCATCACAAAATGTACTTGTTCAGGGTTTTGATGACCACCTGCCTTATTAGCACTCTATGTAGCAGGGAATATGTTGTGTATGATGAACAGTTTTCATCTAATATGTATATAATACCCTGCCTGTCATAAAAGTGTTAGTGAGATTTTAAAAAATACATGAAGGGACTGCCTAGCATTAAAAAGTGAGTTATTTTTGGTTTGGAGTCAATTGATTCGATAGAGTACACGACACAGGGTGTGATTATCTGAAATGCTCTAGGAAACGAAATCATTCCATTCAGGTTTTGGGTGCCAAAATGGAGTCCTCATGCGTTTGGGTCAATCTGCTGAGTGTTTATAACATTATTTGCATTTTTTCCTGAATGTTTTTCTTCAGCAGGAGGTCACAAGAGAAGTAGATAGCGAATGCCACTTACTTTGCTTGACCCGTGTAAGCTCAGGTAGCTGTAAAACACAGGGCAGTTAGGGATGCAGACTAGGATGCCCGTTACCATCTACGCTGCCCTGTTGCATAGTGTTAAAACTGCTTTTTAACCAGCACCTGAAGCACTGTAGTTCACAGAGTGGACTTAAAAAACTGCCACCAGCTTGTTTGCCATGCTGTAAGCAGTGGCAAACCATGGCTTAGGATGTGGTGGTCAACAAATATTTGTCTAAGTGACATGCTTGTCAGCTGCCTCAGCACAGGTTGTCCAGGTTTGTGACACCGTGTGTTAAAGGCAGCCAACACTTGTTTCCGTTAAACTTTCCCCCACCCCCTCAAAAAAAAAAAAAACCCAACTAAAAAATTCTTCAATTAAAAACACATCTTTCTCTTAAGAGAAAAACATTACTTAAAGGTGTTGATGCATTACTGTAGCTGGCTAGTGCCATCCTGTGCCTTCCGTTTTGCATGTCGATATATGCTGTGTTGGCCTATGTAACTGTGAAATTAATGGAAGCAAACACACTGATTTAATACTTAGTAATATTTCCTTTACTTATTTGCATTTTTTTTTTTTTTTTAAAAAAAAGAAAAAAGAAAATTACTGCAAAATACATTGTGGTCCTCAACAGACTGAATTTCAGCTGACCTTTAGAAGAGCTGGTGCTGTTATTTCCTTGCTGTAGGGTAGCAGTTTATTTCTAAAGGAAGTGTATCCCAGCAATTACTCTGAATACAAGTTACCTTCTTTAAGTCTTTGTCCTCAGCACAGAATCCCATTTGTGCAAGTTACTGTCTGGCCATTTGTATTGTGGATTTATTTTAATGAAGGATTGCGTAGGTGTTCAGTAATGTTATTTTATTCAGAAGTTGAGGATAATTTATACCATAAAATGAAGATACATCATTTGGATTATGAAAAAAGCTATGAGGGATTTTTATCTTGAAAATGTACGTTGTTTGGTGAACTTTGT
Source organism: Pedionomus torquatus (assembly GCA_013398155.1). NCBI lineage: Eukaryota > Metazoa > Chordata > Aves > Charadriiformes > Pedionomidae > Pedionomus > Pedionomus torquatus. Next base: position 323,159 of record VZRU01005516.1, on the reverse strand, counting down.
TACACTTTTGATTAAGCAGTCAGTATGTATTTTCCCTAACCTCATTTCAAAATCCAGTTTGTTTTTATGACTTGGCTACTTGAGAAGAGCCGAGTGTAATAGAGGACAGCCAGTGAGGAAAACCATAGTGTGCTCCAGAGTGCCCTAATGGGGGGCTGGTCTGGAGTTCATGGTGGCCTTTTCTGCCAACAGCCTGTGCCAGGCTGGCTTGTGCCACTGCAGAGTGGGGAGATGCACTGGTCACAGCAAAGCAAATGACAGTAGAGCTAAAGTCGGGGTGTGTGTGTGTAGAATTAAAATGTAAGAATCACTTGAGATCAACAGAACAGTTCCAGCTGCTGAAGTATAATTATTAGTGAATATTAATAGCCTGGAAGGGAAAGTTGATGGAGGTGTGGGGCTGTTGCTGAACCATGTAGGAAGCTCCTTGCTCCAGCAGCCAGTCAGCATGTGCAGGACATGCCCTAGCCCTGCTCAGTGGGGCAGGAGACAGTGGCTGCTGAGGAGGGGGATGCTCTCTTCAGGGCAACCTTCTTGGAGAAGCAGGGTGTGTTGGGGCCCTCGAGGTTTGTGGCACAAGTGGGTGGCCACAGACCATATTTGTGTCTCATAGAGAAGGTCATGCAGGCCTGGAGCACTCTGCTGCTTGGGCCTAGACTACGGAGGTGGAGGGTGTCCATAAAGTGCCTCCAGGACTGCAGTGTGACTTGCAAAAACAAAATAACAGCACTCCTCCCATCCTCCCCCTCAGTGTAAACATCTCTTTTTGCCAGTGCCTGAAATAACAAAAAAAGCCATCTTCTATTCCACTTTGAATTCTTGGGACTCTTTTTTTGTGTAGTTGGAGGGAATAAGAGCCTATCAAGGAGCTACAAGACAAGAGGATTAGTTGAATTTTATAACAACGGCTTATTAAAATTCATGTTTAAAGGAGGTAAGAAAAAGATGTTTGGATGAAAGCTTTTAAGTTTGTGCATGATTTCTCATTTTGCATTCTCTTTTTCTTGCCTTGTGACACTTTGGTAATATACTCAGGGCAATACTTCAATAAACTATTGCTAGATTTATCACAATATTTAATTATTTTCTAGTTATACTGTTAGTCATTTTTAAATTGTCTGATATTTTTCAGATCCATAATGTGAATTAATACAGTTTCCTAGCCTGTAATTCACATTTGGCAGTTAAAACTATCTATCCCATTAGATGACTATTTAGACTGAGATCAGATATAAAAGAATGTTTCTCCAAGTTGTCTGTTGAGGAGTATCAAATTTTATTAGATGTTTCTGCCTCTACTGTAGGACCTACCCAAATTCAGGAACAAAAATAAAAGCAGTGGGCAGTTGCTGTTTTAGCATCCTTCCCTCTGTCTCCCTTAATGATGGCTTTTCTTCAGAACTTGGTGGTTCTTTCTCATATTTAGGCCGTGTAGTTAGTGCTTTCCTCTTAATCCTGGACCGTTTCGGAAGATCATAGAATCATAGAATGGTTAGAGTTGGAAAGGACCTTAAAGATCATCAAGTTCCAGCTCCCCTGTCGTGGGCAGGGACACCTCCCACTACAGCAGGTTGCTCAAAGCCCCATCCAGCCTGGCCTTAAACTTCCAGGGATGGGGCATCCACAAGTTCTCTGGGCATCCTGTTCCAGTGCCTCACCACCCTCACAGGAAATCATTTCTTCCTAATACCTAATCTAAATCTTCCCTCTACCAATTTAAAACCATTACCCCTTGTCCTATCACTACACTTCCTGACAAAGAGTCCCTCTCCTGCTCTCCTGTAGGCTCCCTTCAGATACTGGAAGGCTGCTAGAAGGTCTCCCCGGAGCCTTCTCTTTTCCAGGCTGAACAGCCCCAGCCAACCTGCAAGGCTCAGCAGAAAGAATCCAAAGGAAAAGCCATATGGCCCTTAGCTGTCTTGATGCCCAGTGAGCACCTCTACTTATGAGAACTGCGACTGTCAGGCTGAGTACCTCAGCCTGGAGAGCCCACCACTGAGGCAGATTTGGCACCTGGGCCTTGGTGCTGTTTGCCTGCATGGACTGCTCTGCCTGCTGGGTCACCTGGCCAGTCCTCAGCCTTTTGCCGAATCAGCATGAAGGAGTTGTCAGTGGAGCTATCTACAGAATACTCTCTTGACTG
>VZRU01005516.1:239251-309957 GCA_013398155.1 Pedionomus torquatus | reverse complement strand
AAAAAAAAAAAAAAATCCATTGAAAATCCTGGATTTAGAGAATTAGTCCAGGCATGACTACTCATTTTGGCAAGTTTCTGCACGCTTGACATGACCTTGGCATTGCAGTATTCTTTTGAGAGTCAAAAGGCTCAGTGCAATGCGGACACAGATATGGGTTTCAAAGCAGCAGCCTTCAACTCTACAAAGGGATGGTAGGTCTAACACCACAACCCCATCCGCTCGCATACCGGGAATTTTTTCCATGGGCCATTGCTGCTGTCAATGGCTCACTCAATAAATCATGGTTGGTCTTGACCAGCCTGTCCTCTAGGACCTTTACTTCATCTGTCTGGGCTTTAGTTTGTAATGCCACAGCTTGAAATCACCACCTGACTCTAGATCCGCTGTGTTAGGGGCTCACTTGCCTGAGGTCAATATGTATGTTAGCTCCCTGCACTGTTGCTTTATGTGGCAGCTTCACTCCGTAACTGATTGAATTTGGTTCTGTCAATGGGTTGGATTTTTTTTCACTTTAGTCCCTATCATACTGTTAATTCAACATCTCTAGGAAGCAATTAGCAATTGTTGATGTTACACAAATTGCTTCCATCAATAGATGCCACCACCCTGTTGCGGAAGCAGGTTTCTTGTAGGCAATATGCACTGCTGCTCTATACAATTTTTATTGTTGTTCAGGACAAAAAAAATAAAAATTCAGGCAGGCTAAAGGTAATTCTTTAATTCTACCTTAGCACATAGGATTATTTTAAAACCTGGTGACTTGAAACACAATGAATGAATCCAGTGGTCTATTAAATAGTGCCACATCTTAACAAGTGTATTAAAGAAGAAAAAATACTAATATAAAATACTGTTTTCCATCTGTTTAGCATTCTCTGGATTTTCAACTAATACCAAGTATGATCCATATCAGATTAAAGCAGAAATAGCCAGCCGTCGTGACAGAGTGAGTACTCTTTTTTTAATTTTGTAAAAATATGAATTAGGCATGGGGAACAGAAGGGGGTTGGACTTTGTGTTTTTCTTTTACCATAGCATTTACACTGGACGTTACATGCATTTTTAGAAACGTTAAAATTTCCTTTTCTTTTCTTACCAGTTCTATTAAAATGAGTCTATATTTACTGTGTTTCAGTGATTTGCAAAGAAATGCTTTTTGCATATTACAAGCATAAAGATTTTTATCGTGGATGTCAGAGGCAAACTCTGCAAGGCTTTCAGAAATTGCTTTCTCTGCACAAACTGCTACAAACCGTAAATATGCTACAGCCAAATTCTTTCTTGATTAAGTGCAGTTCAAACCCACTGTCTTCGTATTTTCCTATTTGCCCATTTTCAGTGGGGTTCTGTGAATGTCACTGAACTCTAGATTTAGCCATTTATATGGAAATCTGTTCGCAATTCAGTAGGCTTGTTGGCCAAATAGAATTTCTTAGCTCCTGTGAGGGGAGGAGAGTTCAAGCATTCTGACGGTGATAGGCAGATCTGTAGTAAAAGTGTTGCATTTTTATATTTATTTTTAAACTAGAGTAATTCTTTTGGTACTGCTTTTGGTTGAAGAAAGAATAGGGGACTTCTAAGCAGCTTTAGCAAAGCGTTGAACTCTACATGTTGGTTTCAAGCAAATTGATACAGCAGGCATAAACAATTATAGAAAGCAGTATATAATATTAGCTCTAGAACCTATTTCTAAATTGTATGTTTCTTTTTATTAATGGATAAAATGGGATTTAGCATGCCAGGCACTCAGCTCACAAAATAAACAAAAAAAATACTTATCTTTGCAGGGTAGTGTTCCATTTTTGTTGTAGTGACCGCTTTTCACATGAGTGCCTCTGAAAATAAATCCCGTTCACCACCCTTCAAAGGCATTTATTCTATCTGTATGTTTACTACATGCTGACTAGTGTTTTCTTGTTTTACATGTTCTAAATGTCAGCATATTCTAAACAAGAAAACAAGCCTTATTTATTTAAATAATGCTTAAAGAAAATAAACAAAGTCTTCAGCTAGATTCTTTCAACTTCTGCATCTCAAAACAGAATGATCTCCTAAGTGTACAGGATAACATTCAACTGAATGTGTGCATAGGCATTGAATAATTTCAGGTGATAGAGTAAAATGTATGCTATAAAGTGGGTGTATGTGATATTAACGATGCAAAGTTTTAATTTTGCTGTTGGTGAGTGTTGAAATTGTTGATGAGGGTATAGGAGTTTTTGGGAGCTGGTGTGATGAGTTTTAGAGGAAGGGGCAAGAACACAGAAAGGGAGGGACACACAGGATGGTGGTGATGGGACTGACAGTCCTGGTTTGCATCCCTGGAACTTCTGTGAAGCCCCTCAATCTTGGACTAGAGCTGACAAAAATAACCTATCCTGGATATGTAGAATTTTTTTTTGTTTGTTTGTTTTTACTAATAATTTTTTCATGTATTGACCTACATATGAAAATCAAGAGCACTCTAGGTAAATTTTAGGAAAGGTAGCAAGTTTGAGAGCATGAGAAGAGAGAGCTTTTTTTCTTCCATCCCTGCCCTCTTTTGGGCTCTCAGTTCAGTCTTTTGTCTAGCTACTACACACCGAAACACTTCCATTCCCCACACTTGTCCATAGTCCCTTGCATCTTCCTCCCCATCTTGCCCTCAGTTATCTGTCAGCTTTGGAGAGCAAGAATCTATTTCTTCACAGATCATTCTTGGTACTGATAGTGCTCTTCTGAGGTCTGCCCAACCTAGTCAGGTAACTGTTTTCATAAAACCACAAAAATATGTTTTTGCTGCTTTATCATCTTTTGATTTACACTTACTAGCTGGATCAAAGTAAGTGGAAGGGGTGTTGAGAAGGCAGGACTATATGAAAATAACTGTGGAAAGCAAGGCTGCCATGTCTAGGTGAGAGGCCAATTCCGTTGCACATCATAAATTGAAAAATTAACCAAATATTCAATCCTGTTTGTTTCTTAAGTTGACTAAGGAGTTGAAGACAGTTGAGAGCCGTTCCCCTTGTATCTCCTACAAGGGGAAAAGAGAAAGCATATGGATTGAAACTTTGGAGTTGTTAGCATAAGCTATTGGAAATAGAAAACCAATAGAATAGATGAGGAAACTGATACTTTGAATATTGTGACTGCTGTTTGATTGGGTCTTATATTTCAGAAAGTTTTCTGTTATTTTAATGCAAACTTTAAAGCAAAAAAAAAAAAAAGAGAAGTTATAATTTCCACTTCTTGAAGTAACTGAAGTTTTTGAATTTGAAAAAAATAATTATTTTTATTATGGATGCTTCTGTTACATGTTATTATTTTATTTTCTTACATTCAGCTTTCTAGGCTAAAAAGAGAATTGGCACAGATGAAGCAGGAGCTGCAGTATAAGGAAAAAGGAGTGGAAACTCTGCAAGAGTAAGTTAAGAGTTTGTGGGAGGATTATCTATCTATCTATCTATCTATCTATCTATCTATCTATCTACCTATCTATCTATCTATCTATCTATCTATCTATCTATCTATCTATCTATCTATCTATCTATCTATTTTAATTCTCCTTGGAATGAACTTTTTCAAAAAACATTGCCCCCCCCAAAAAAAAAAAGTTTGAAACAGTTTAATTGCTTTGGTTCAGAGTTTCTGCTATAACAGTGGTGTGGGCTGAGAACAGTGTGACATGATGGATGAAGAGTTGGTTGGAATGATGACTTCATAGATTCACATGCAAAATTAGTTTTTAGGCCTGTTCTTAGATCTTCCTGAAAATGTGTTTGAGGTGGAATTAGATTTAAAAAACATTTTCCAAACATTTTTTTGGTGGTACCTTACCCATATGGAGAACAGCCAGAAGCGCAATGCAGTGGAGTAGGTATCCTGTGAAGGGTACCAAGGCTTTGTGGCTGGGCACAGTACTTCTGGGGGAAAGGCTCATATGCTAGAACACTGCTTCTACTCTGCCTGATGGTCGGCCCATCTCATTTTGCACAATATAGTTTATTTATAAGTGTGTGCAGACCTGATGGTCTGTGAGACCTTGGATTTTGTTCTGTGTTTGCAGAATCAGTGGATGTAAATGTGACTCCTTCTCTTCGCCCTGGGAGGAAAGGTAACTAGGGGTAATGTGCTACTGCTCCCAGGGCTATTAGGCAGCCTATGCTCTGTTTCCATCACACTCAGTGGTGGCAAAAGTTGTGAAGTGTTGTGGTAGCTCTCTCCCTGCTACTCTTCATGCAGGCCATCAGAAGGCAACTGAGTGACTCCACCTGTGTATTGCTTAGTCACCTACACAGGCAGCATATATGCAGGAGACCCAGTGGGATAGGGAAAGAGGCTGCCAAGCCGTGTAAAGATGGTAGGTGAGCACAAGTCACTGAGATTTCCAGATCTGGTCAGGAAGGCTGGAGGCTAGACTTGAACCTTGGCTAGAACCTTGTTGAACAGCTCTTGGATTTGCCTTGGACATCAGCCTTTTTACCAGCATGCATGTGAACCAGCTGTGTAATGAAGGCGCTTCCTGAAAACATGGAAACACATCTAATGTGTTTTGCAGCTTTAGTACAGTATCTGTGGAAACATTCTGAAGCTTTGGATTTATTGTGTTGGTTCTACAAATCATGGGTACACACTTACTCTCCAGGTATCCTGGTAATGTTCCAGGGATCCCAGAGCAATTAGGTTACTTACTCTCCAACTTTGGTTTTTGATTGATGTTACATTAACAAAATGATATAAACTCAAATTTTACTTTTAAAGAAGAGGGAGTAGTCCATGTACTTCATATTCTGTTTTGGGTTTGGTTTTTTTTTTTTTCTTTTTTCTTTTAAGCTTACAAGGTTCTCTTGTTTTATAATGTATTGTAAAAGTTTCTGAGAAGAAAACTTATTCAGCTGAAATCTTTCATTGGCAGATATATTGTAATCGTTTTCAGGCATTAATATATCTTTATTGACTACACAAAGCATTTACAGGTATTTAGGGGAACTGTTAATGTGTTTAACTGAAAGTTAGTAAAATAAAGCACTGAGTATAGTGAAACAGCAAGTATTTTAAGTAATATTTTAAGTATAGTCGATGTTATAGTATGGTAGCCTAATGTGTAAGTAGTAACAGAACAAAAGCAGTTTTGTTTTAAGATTCTTAATTGTATTTTCTTTAAGAATTGCTGTGCCTTTTCTACTTCCTTTGTTTTCCTTCTCCTGGTTATTGGGTTATTTTAAGCATATAGGTTCAATTGTTTTATAAAAGGACCGACCACTTGACTAGGATGATGAAAGTATTTGAAAGCCATTTGAAACTCAAGATTGTTTTAATTACTACAATTCATTTAAGATAGTCTAACAAAGTAGTGCAGCTTTTCAAAAAGTAAAGTCTGTGAATGATTAAGAATGCAAATGTTAGTCTTGGATTTTAGCCCAAGTGAAGTTGCCCATACTCCAAGAGGGGGGATATGGGAGAGACGTTCAAGAGAAGGATTATTTTAAAGCAGATCTCATTGGTCAGTGGTCATTCTAATCATCCAGTTTAAAAGTTCAGGCACGACAACTTAGTGTTTTAGTGCTGCTTACTGCTGCTGTTACTACAGTCACTCTGTTGTGTTGGTGCACTGGGGGGTGTTTGTTGTTGTTTGCTGAAGCTGGGAAGAAGGTTGCCTGTGCATTATCCAGGATTGCAGTGAATTTATCAGTGTTTGTGCCTTGCTGAACTCTGCTCTCTGCACTTGTGAACTAGAGGCTTGTGGGTTTTTTGTGTTTTTACATATTTCTTAATTACCTTTCTGGTAACATATGTGCTTTCTTTTGAGTATTTTGTTTCTAGTATGAATTGAGCAAATTTGGAGTGTGCTCACACTGTCTAACAACTCTTCTCTTTGAGAGAAGTTTCTCTAGCCTCCTTGTATAGTCAGCAGACAAATCAGGCTAAAAGCCTAACTGTGCTCTAGGTTGTCTCTGGGCAGTCTTTCCTCTATTCCTTTTATTTGTCAGGAGAAAAGGGTCATTCAAGTTGAGTACCAAAGCTGAAGTATTTTACTTTTTGCATATCTACAAAGTAAGTGTACTGTATGAAAAGAAACTTACTGGTCCTTCTTTAAAACAAAAATTCTAGGGTCTCCTCACCTCTCCCCTGCCTTTAAAAAAAAAAAAAAAAGCCATAACACCCAACCCCAAACAAAGTTTTTNCATAACACCCAACCCACAACAAAGTTTCTTACATCACAGACACTTCCCCTTTTTGTTTCTCTTTCTACATTTTTGGTCTGCATATTTTTTTTCCTCTTTGTGCTAGGTCAAATCTTCAAGTAACTGCCAAACTAGAATGGCATGCATCCTGTTCAGCTGTTTTAAAGCCATGTTCTTTGCTTTATTTCAAGTACAAGCCAAGAACAATATTAGGAGCTGTCACACTTTGGGCTTCACATCTGGCTGAATGTTTGCTTTGAAAATCTGACCAGAACGGCATTATGAGCAGGTATCAGGACCTACTGCCGTACAACTGCCTCTTTAATTTCCATTGGGTATAGCTCCCAGAGAAGAGACAGACTTTACAGTGAGGATGGTGAAGTTGCTCAATATTTCCATCATTTCATGTTGCTGTTTGATTCGGATGCCTTTGTTAAATGCAAATCTCTTGCATTGTCATTTTCCATTTACAGTGTCTGCCTTGGGCTGTGTTTTGTTTTCTGTTCTTTTCAATTTTAGTAAAATGGTTGAGCTATCTTTTCAGGAGAAATTAAAAAAAAAACCAAAACAACCCCAAAACAAACCCACAAAACAGCTAGAGAAAAGTGGGGTTTTGTGGGGGTAGAGAGGATTTAAGTTTTTTTTTGTTTGTTTATTTTGTTTTTAATAGGTCTGCAACTCCAGTACAGTCAGAATTTCAAATTTTGTAATGCTGTGGCTTTTTATTAGGGCTGTATTTTCTGTGCCGTCATCCGAATTTGGCAATATTGTGATAAACCTTTGGACATGACAGTCTGCCCTTGTCCACTGGAAACTTTCTAGAGCTGAGTGTTTAAAGCCTACAAAGATCCCGCTGTGTGTGACCGTGTTCCTCAGCTTTGATGGGTTCCTCTGCCCTGATGACTGGCAGGTTCTGTTGCAGTCCAGATTTGCAGGGTTAAAGATGAGCCTTTCCTGGAATGAATCCCTTCCTCTGAGCCAGCAGGCAGCAGGGAATGAGAATGAGGAGCAGTTCCTCCTTGCCTGTGTTTTCAGTGACCCTTGTGATCACAGGCAGGAATTTTGGAGGAAGAAGGCGTTTAGCAGCAAAGGAAAAGAAAACTCAGCCAGTTGGCTGCAAAAGCAGAGGGAAAGCTGATAGAAGTTGGGAGAGACAGGAAATTAGGACTGACCAAAATTTGTAGCTACAGACTAGTTCAGAGGATATGAGACCTGACAAGAGCTTTAAAATCAGATTTTTTAATTCAACTACAGACTTATTCTTTGGTGAGGATGGGGAGAGTCTTGCATCTTTAAAAGCAGTTGAAGGAAAATGGAGGAACATGGAAACTGCCCTATCGGATTGAAACTATTGCAAGTGTATTAATACTCTGTGTATCCTAGAAACATCTTCCTCAGGAAATGCATACTTCATTCATAGTTTTGTGTGGTAGTTGAATGTTCTTTCTATTCATACTAAAGGACTAATCTGTATTTGTATTGTGCTGTTTTCCCATTAACAAAACGGAAGAGTCCTGTTAACGTTGTGGGTCTCAAAACTAAAGCTATATGAAAGCAGCTAAAAAACAACCAACCAGATAATAAGCAACAAGCAATTTGGTAAGATATTTAAGTCAGTTTGGATTGACAGCAATACTGATTTAAACTTAAGTATTTCTGGCAGTAGAAACTTTCCTGATTCTTTCCTTAAACAAGAATCAGTTCATAAGTTGGGCTCCAAAGTGACGTCCAGGAACATGAATATGTGGGTAGCTGGACACAAATCCGGTTGAAATTAAATAATTTCCTTTTCCTGAAATGGCACCTTGGACCTGGCAAACAGTAAAATGAGTAGTTGTGTGGGAGGCATTTTCAGGTCTAATGTTTGGGTGGGATCTATGTTCTTAACATTAAGGTAACTTCAGATAAAACCACGTTACCTTTTTCGTGTAACACTTATTGAATTGGATTAGTTGTTTTACCATGGCTTTATCTAATTGTTTCAGGATTTTTAACTAAAAATTGGTGAAGATTTAAATAAGCTTCTTAAAAGGAAAACAAAGTAACACCTCTCTGCTCCCCAGATGCTTTAATGCACATGTCATTTAAGTCATCTCTTGTTCAGGAACCAAAAATCATAAATACTTATACATTATTTTTTTTTTTTTTTTAATGCAGCATGGGGAAAATTGTGTTTAAGTAGAAAGCTTTTATTATGTTTATTATTATTATTATTTTATTATTATTTATTTTTATTATTATTTTGCTTCCTCTAAAAGCGTGAGGTACCAGGAAAAACAGACAAACCAAAACTGTAGAAACACCATCTGCATTTTTTTCCCCTAAATATTGTGAGATGCATGATAAAACCCACAGGATTTTCATTCAAGCCTTTTGATTTTTCATTTTAATATTTTAATTTTAAAGCAAGTAACCTGCTGCAAGTGGAATGTCACTAATTTTGTTTAACTGGTAGAACTCGTTGAGTGAGCGTTGTTGATGCTCTTAGCTTAATATAATGCCTATCTTGAAACTCTTAGTTATTCTAAATATTTTAAATACAGTTCAAATATTCTTGCCATATATGTACAGCATACCCTCTCCTACTACATCTTTTTATAAACTGATGTCCTGTGTAATGACCGATGTATGTTTTGTCTTTAATTTTGTTAACCAGAGTCACCTTTTCCTGGAGATGTTCATTCATAGCTTTGCCTGAGGGACCATACCACCTTTTTTCTCCATACATGCTTTCTACGCTAAATTAGCAGGAAAATTAAGGCTTTCATATTTTAACAGAAATTTAGCACAATTTTCACTAATTGGTGTGGCTGGCATATTAAGATCTCACGGCTATTTGTTATAAATCGAAGACCAAATGGAACTTCTAGTGAGTTCTGCAGAGTGTCCGGTCTTGTTCTTTATCTATAAATTACAGCAAGTTATCATGGTGATACCAGGGCACAGAAGCCTAGTCCAGTGTGTGTTTTCCTTTACTGTTGCAAACTGCTGAGGAAAAAAGGTTGAAAACCCAGACAGTGGATGTCCTACTTTGGATGAGATATTTTTCTGTCAAGGTGGAAATGGTAGTAGTACTTTAACCTGATGTAGCGAGTAGCACTCTTCTTGCTAAGTTTGCATTTGAAATCTTCTGGGGTGGTATGATGTGATATTCCTTAGTACAGGACAATGATGTCTTCTAGAAAAGATATTCAAAGATATTCGAATTCCTGCCATAATGGCCGGAAAGCATTTGCAATAAAATTTTAGGAATTAAAAACTTATTCTCATGAAAATGAGACACCTTTGTTAGAGGCTTCTAAAGCAAGATCAAATAGAAGACCTAGAGGACATGTTGCAATGCATTAGTGCTACATGGAAAACGTGACAGCTAGACTGCGTATATCTTTACCTTTTGAGTTACTGCTAAGTAGGTTAGTTTTAGGTTGATTTTACTTCTGTTACGTGAAGTACTCTGCAGGTGTTGCCTGTAAGTTAGTTCTGTATTAGGATGTTAAAACCATGGAACTTGTTGGTTCTCCAAAACCTTAGTAGGTAATTGCTTTGCTTTCACTTTAGAGTGTACTTGGCACTGAGTGGTGTATTAATTCCAAGTAGAGTATCATTTTATTCCTGGAAATTAGGTGGTACATGAATAAACAAGAGGTTATAAAACATCTTTGTGCTTTCTATACGAAATTCCTGAATTTGTCTTAATCTTTTCAACAGGATTGATCGTAAGATGTCAAGTGCTCATACAAATTACAGACTGGATGAAGCACAAGCTATAATGAGTGAACTTCGAACCATAAAGAAAGCCATATGCACAGGTGAAAAAGAAAGGCAGGACCTTATGCAGGTAAAAATATGCTACCTAACAAATAGCTGCCAAAAAATAATAATTTACCTTTGTTTTCTTGTTTGTGATTGCATTAGGGCTACCAAGTTTAAATAAAGAAGTGAAGTGGCCTAAATGGATTTTTCTGTTTGATAGTAGCCAAGAGCAGGCAGTACAGAAGACGTAAATAGTTGTTTATACTGTGAACACAAGTTTCCATATATATTTCATAATTTTGTCTTAGATAATCTGTCCTTTTGTTTAGATCATGTTTATTGAATATAGCTTTCCATTGCTGCTGACTATATCAAAGACTACTATGGTATAATTATGCTGCATTTAAAAAGAAGATATCTTTAAGTTTTACAGTATTTGTTCGATGTCTCTTTGTATCACCTGTAATGAAGTAGGACTGAGAAATTCATGTGCTAAAACATTTACCAATTTGTCTACCATGATTTTCCTTTTATAAGCATTTCACAAAACTGAATCTTGATGTCACTATGCTTCACTTGTTTGGGTTTTTCCCCCCAAATTCTCCTCTTAAGTATCTATATCAAGACACATGTTAATTTCAAAGGTTTTCTCAAAGCCCTCAAAGAGTTAGTTTGAGTATGGTTAGATACAGTGTATACAGAAATTATCCTGCAAACTTTAAATTATTTTATGATTTGGAACACGATGTTTGAGGGGAGATGTGTACCTGAGTAGTCATCTAACTTTTGAATGGATTCTTCATCCTGTTCTGAGCTCTCAGTTACTGTGTCTGCCTTATTAATATGATGGGAACTTGATCAAAGAGCCATGAGCATCTACCACCACAGGGACAGTTGGTGTAGACTTGCTCAAATATGCTGCAGGTACAGAGGGGTGACGAGGGCAGTTCTCTCCACCCAGTCTTCAAACTGCTATATGGAAAAAGGCATCTTTGTAGCCTAAATTTTTGGGACAGTACTAAATTAATATTGGCATAGCTATCCAGTCTCCAAAGCATTAGCCAAAGGTCAGCTGATGGACCACAAATCCTTGTTCAAGTAGACAGAATGCTTAAATCACTACGAAAAGTTTCTGCCTTGGCAAGTGTTAATGTATCAGATACTTTGTGTTGGCCAAGTTTTAAAGTGATTCTCAGTCTTCAACATGCCTGGCTAGCAAGAAATGATTAGAAAGGCATTTCTTCATGGGTGCAGTGACGCACATTTTAGGAAACTAACTTGTAATTTAAAAGCCTAGTGTGTGAGATCTTGGGGTAGCTTAACTATTGGCCTTGTTTTGACTGCCCCCCTAGATTGTTGTGTGGTTTGTTGGTTTTTCTTTTCCTTTCTCTTTCCCCCCTTTCCTCAGTCTTTAGTGGCATTAAGTCCACCTGTAAACACTGAGATGCCTTGAAAATCATATCAGAACAAACTTCAAGTGCACTTATAGTTCCTTTTAAATATGGTGTTGAGAAAGTTTTAGGTCTAGGATCAAGCTTAGCATCAAGGATTGGATAATGTTGGCAGCACCACAATGTAGAGGTTGCACGAGACAGAAGCGAAAATGAAGTGTTGCCATCCTTCTTCATGGGTCTGTGACATACAAGAAATACCAGTCTAGGAGCTATTGTTTTTATAATAAATGACAACCTGTTGTGATAGTACCCAATAATACACATATAATCCAGGAGAATCTAGAAAATCATTGTTCCATATAGGCCTAGCATGTAAAACAGTTCTGCATATTTTGTCACAGTTGTAATAAGTAAATGTAATGCCATACTTTACCTGATCTGCAGTTGTAAAAATTATTGCTGGTTTACTGTGCTCAGCAGAAAGATCCAGCTTTCTGCCTGATAATTTTTTTTAAATTTTAACAACAAAACTAAGTTACGTTGTTGCCAAACTTTCCTGTGCTTTGCCTTTTTATAATTAGTTGAAGATTATTGTTGCAGATTTATTTAGCCTTGTCATACAAGTGCACATCTATTTTAAGTATCTTCCCTATGAGTTCAGAATTAGTTTTTTAATTTCCTATCAGTTTTGAAATTGTTTTGTCCTCCCAGATACCAATAATGGCTTTACAATGTAGCAAGACAAGCTCTCTTACGAAAACCTTTTTGTTTTGAATGCTGTTTGTAGAGGAGTTTGAAGTATCATGTAAACAGATGGGGATTTATTTCAGAGAAAGGAAATAAATGGTTTCTTACTATTTCTTAGTTTAAATCTGGCCAGTGTAAGCAACATAAGTAAACATAGTAGAAGTGACTCAGTCTTGTGTAGGTGCTTGGAAAATTGTAGCTGTTACAAAAATATGATAACTGGATTGAGTTGTGTGGGAGAGAAGGCTGACCAGGGAAGAAGAACATGGTCAAATTTACGCTGGGTGCCATGGTTACAAATAGAGCCAAACACACAGTGCTCAAAAAAAGTGGGTGAGCTTTTTATGTAAGATTGAATAATCAAGGTGTGTGGTTAGATTCCTGAAAGCAGTGTGGGGGTCTCTTCCCATCATTTTCATACTTTTGTTTCTGTTCAGTATGTGCATATGCTTTTAAAATGTTGTCCTTTATTCTTAGGAAGCATTATGGTTTAATTCTTATGTTTTTCTTTATTTCTCCTTTCTTTTGCTTACCAGTTAAATAAGCTAACTAGGTTAGATAGGAACTACACTGAAATTTTATGTGGCAGAGAGCTCCCAAATCAGATAGCAACAGACCAATGATGAAATGACAGTGCTCGTTTCTCTCTTTTTGAGTAGGTCTGCCTACATCTTCACATCCATACGATAGGCTGATCTGGCAGTTTCTATGGGATTTACATGAACAATCCATAAACCCCAGATGAAAGATGGATTCCTCCATCCTCCCCCAGTTGGGGAGGAGGATATTACTGCTAGCAGTTTATGTAAATTGTTTCTATCTTAAAAGCGTGCTAACTCAGGTTGTAATTTGCCATGTTAGGATTGCTGGAGGCTGTGCTTTCACTCATCCAACTAGAACTCGAACCATATATCTTTATCCTAGAGCATAGTCACCTATGTGTGTAAGGTAAGGTGATGCTACTTGGTGATTACCACCTGCCAAATGCTATATAATTTTTAAGTAGTATTCAGGGTTCAGCAGCTGTACCAGGTTAGAAAGCCTGGCCAACAGCCAAGCATCCCTCCATTACCTAATGGGAGATGCTGGAGGGCGTCAGGAGCACAGCAGGAGTGCATGAAATAGCTGAAATGGGAAGAGGTTTAGATTGAAGTTCTGGCATCAGGACCTTTAGTGTTACATATACTTGTAACGCAGTGCATGTTAGTCAGAGGTGCTGGGTGTGAGGTAGCTTACTTGGGAGAAACCTGAGACTTTCTGTTTCCTCAGTTTTTGTTCGTGTCACTGGCTCAGCAGTTAGATGTTTGATGTTTGTGTAGCTGTGATCTGAAATTATTATTTCTGTGTTATAAACCATTAGGGTTCCATCTTGATCCTCCGTACAGCAGAAGACTGACAAGACTGGATGGTTTTTCAGAGCGTTTTGATGAAGAATGTTGGATGGGACTCTGCAATGTTCAGTTTTCATAAAGTGGAAGGCACTTTGGTTTTCTTTTTGCCACATTGTGGGGTATTTCATTTGGCAGAAAGTCTTGGAGGATAGAGCTAGGGACTTCTCAGCAACAGATCTTGAATTTTGCTTTAGGAGGACTCAGAGGAAACTATTTGATTTGTCCTTCATATTAAGAAGGACATATATGTTTCTCCCTGCCTCTTTCTGGTAAGCAGAAGAGAATGTATTCAGTGTGTATTCAGGGGGGTGGCAGGGAGGAGCAGAGGCTCCCTACTCTTGTGTCTAGGGAGCCTTCCTGCTCCTGTGTGCTGCACCAGGCTTGGTATTCTCCCTCTTTTTCATCTCTGGTGGAGGCAGCTGGGAGGGAGGGATGGATGAATATATAATGAGAACAAAGGGACAGAGCACATATGTTGGAAATGGAGGCCACCAGAAAAAGCTACTTTTTCTGGCTAGTTCCAGTCCTACTGCAATTCCTATGGACACTTCCTAGGCTTTGAACTGGATACTATCATCTTCAAGCTGATACTGACATTCTGTGAGCAGCAACCAGTTGCTGTTACAGAGGCTCATCTTCTTGACTCCATTTGTTGAGTTTGTTGTAAGAAAAGGCAGCGTTGCTGTCTTACCTGTTTTAAACAGCACTTTCTTTGAAGAATAAAAATTCTCCTGGTAATTGGATGTGCACAATAGCTGGGGCTTGTTGAAAATCACCAGCTCTCAGAGCCACTGAGATTCCTGAGGGCCAGCCTCTTCCCATTGCAGTGCTTCTGATTTGTCTGGTTCTGTAGTTCAGACACAGGAGTAAGTAGTTTTGAGAGGTTCCAGATGTCTTTTTAGAACCAAATGGTTTGAATATGTTATGACTTATAAATTGATACAACTTTTAAATTTTCTGATAAAGGATAGTCAAATGACATGAAAAGAACTTATCTTCTGGTGAGGGGACAGAATTTTTTTTTAAAATGATGATACAGAATGCTTAGGATCCCAGTCATAAATGACAGCCTGTCCCACTTTTTTTTATTAACACTACATTATCTTTAATTTTTGAACAGTAGAGAATGCGCAACCAGAAAATAAAAGCAATATTAAGAATTTTATTTTAAAAGAAATTGTAGGAGCTTGTCAAGGCAAACAAGTTCTTGTTATTATTCCTTTGATTCTGTCTTATTTTCCCTTTGTTGGGATGCTTGAGGTCTCTGCTTCACCCTCGCAATTTGTGTCATTGTCTAGACACCTCAGGGATGTCCCTTGCTTAACCCAAAGTGTTAAATAGCTCTAACTGTGAACCCCTTGGGTAGATGAAATCAGATGTCATACAATCAATACATAGTATTCATCAAGTTGAAAGTGATGGCAGTAGTGGCTAAGGAATGTAGCCTGTGCAGAAGATGGCAAAAGGGCAGGTGAATCACATTTGTCTTCCCTATCAACTGACCTGAAAGTTGACAGCTGCTACATTTAAAGAACCGTAAGCCAGACAAAACTTAAAACATTCATAGATGTAAACCAAATACTGAAAAAAACACCGGTTTGCTGTTAGATACATCTTTTTGAAGGCAAGTTTTATTTCAAAGCAAATCTTCTGCATGTTAGTAACACAATGATGAAGAGCTTTTACTTATTGTGTAAAGCTCTTTATAGGTAAGCTACCTGTATATTTTTACTTAGATTATTTTAATTAATAATTATAAAATTCGTTGTTTTTTTTTCTTATTTTTTTAATCTCTTCTTCTGTAGAGCCTGGCCAAGTTAACAGATGGATTCAGGAATAGCTGTTGTATTACAGATTCCCTGCAGGATCTCCAGCACAATTCTAGTTCACTCAGCGACTCCTGTTTACCTCAACAGCACTGTGATGCTTGTTCTCAGACTGACATCACTGGGGAGGTATGTGTTCCTATGCGAGATGTTTCCTGAAGAAAATAACTTTGCATTTGCTTATTGGTTCCAGAGCATGTTAACAGCACCTAAGCGTGGTGGGCTTTGTGGTTCTGCTACTTGAGCATGGCACAAGGGTGTGTTCGCAGGTCAGTGACAGGTAAAATCAGCTCTTGGACTCAGCCAGCCCGGCACAGCACGGGCTTGCATCATCACTTTGGTGATCACTGGTTCATCTCAACTTTTGCTGAGGTGTCCCCTTCTTGTAGTGATGCAGGAAGGAAAGAGCCTCATTGGCCAGCTTGAAATTGCAGCAGAGACCTGATTGTGCTGTGTTACTGTGTTGGTAGTAGTGATGGATGTATTTTTTATTTTTAGATTTGTTTTTATCATGCTTGTCATCATCCTTCGTGCATATCAAAGATGTAGGGTAGACCTCTGTTCTTTCTCCTGGTTGAGACAAAGTGTTTTGTTAGTCCCAATGTGTTTCTTAAAAAAAACCCAACCTTCTGCTCTAGTCTGTCATACCTTTATGCTTAGATGTGCCTTCAAATGTGGTATTATCATTCCGTGGGAGTAGTTCTGTGTGAATGAAACTGTGTATTCCAAACAATAAAAGTTTGGCTTGCACTATGACAGCCTAGCTTTTCTTGAGCAAGGAAAGATTTGCTTCTGTGGATGAGATTGACAACAAAGCAAGAAGACAGGCTGTAGTTTGGTAGTACTATAGTTTGGGTGTTGTTCCACATTCAGTTAGAAATTTTTATTCAGCTATATAACTTCTTAATCGTAGGTTTTTATCATCCCATTTCTCCCCTATTGTCATCTTTCAGTGCTGATTAGTTGCCAAACTGGATGTCTCCAGAGGACTTCTACAGAAGAGGAAATCTTTGATTTTGAAAAGAGATACTCCTAAAGTGTCTAGAAAAGCTTAGCTTGCACCAGGCTGTCTTTCAGTGTGTTAGGTAGATACGGTGCCTTTGGGATGTCATTTTTTGGATTGGTGGTGGATGCGATTATTGGATTCCAAAATTAATTACCAAAAGGAAAAGAGCAGCGTTTTCTCGTTGAGTACCACCCAAAACAAGCCAAATATAGTCTCAAAATTGTGCTTATCAGGTATAGATTTTTCTTGTTAGGAAAATAAAATACACAACAATTCAGGAAAACCGTTAACATCATTAGTAGTGGAATGTTAGTAAAAAAGAGGTGGATTTTTTAGACACGTGATGGTAAGGAGAGCAAAAGCAGCAGTTCAGTGAGAAATCCAGAGGTGTAGTAATATGCTTAAGTAGTGACATGAGTTTTTACTGTTAGACTATAGGCAGACTTGTGAAGAGGGCATCTGCTGATGCCCTAAGATGGAGAGAGGTTGCTGTAGAAACTGGACCGTTTACAGTGGGAGTTATACTGTAAATGTGCATTCTATGACTAGTTCAAGGATCAGGTGCTGTTTTTGTAAAAGTGTTTAAAACACACTAATGATCTAAGTGCTGGTAACACATCACAGTACTGGGAATGTAATCTGAATTACTTCTAATTAAACTATACATGAATAGCAGTATCAAGTAGTAAAATATTTAAATTAAAAGTACTCCTTGTGATTTAGGCTTGGATAAAGTTGAAAAGCTGTCAAATCAATGATTCTATTTGCTAACCCTTGATTTCCAGGATTATAATTTATTGAAAAGGCTCATCTGTCTTCTATAATTCTAGCAATGAACCAGTTTTGTATTTCTGAAGCATAAAATTGATTTTTGTTTTGTTATTACTTAAAGCATTGAGGTTTTTTAGTGAGTCCAGTAAGTGAGACTAATCTATCCCTTTCTTTATTGTAAGAGTATTTTTAAATATTAATTTAAACATTTCTCTCCCTCTCTTTCTACCCCTCTTCTCCTGACTCTTCAACTCTGCAAAAGTTTGTGTTTGATGACAAAACAAGACTTGTAGACAAAGTAAGACTGAACTGGCAATATGAAGAGGCCAAGAAAAGGTAATTAAAGATAAACTTGTTGGTTTTTATTTTTACTCTTGTGATTAAAGTTTTTAAAGTAGAACTGGAACCAGCCTTCTAGCTGAAATGTCCTTAGGAAGACTAATTTGCGTACTGTTGAGTTGTTCACAGATAATAAAAGCTTGGGTAAACATAAGACTTTATCATAAGATTATTCTGCTTGTTTGCAGATATAAAGCTGGATATCAGTCCTGTTCTAGACTCCTATAAACAGAAAATTGCAGCAGTTTAATTGAACTGGTTTATGTTTCTTTTTTTATCCTTCTAAAACCTCAATATAAACAGTCTTTAAATTTACACTTATCAGGATGTTGTGTCAGTACATTCAGAGCTTTGCATACCTGTATTCTAAGTTCAGCGTACAAAAGTTTTTACACTGAGTTCATGAAAGACTACAGAACTTCCTGTGAGATAAATGAAGATGTTCAGAGCTGAACAAAAGAGTACATAAAAAAACGAAATGTTGAGATTGAGGGGGAAAGAGAAAAACCTGATAAAAAGGGGGGAAAAGATATATTGCTGCAAGATAGATTAACTATTCAGTATGTCCTCCAATCTAATTATTGCTGATCCTAAGTATTTATTTTGTGAAGGTCAGTCTTGCAGTGTTTTTTCCTGGCTTTGAAAAAGTAATCTATTCTTATTTAGTATTATTTTAAAAATACTGCCTACTAGTATAGTTTAGTGGGTCCTCATTTAACCTCATTGCTTATTGTCTTATTAAAATTGACTAACACTTAAAGAATTCTGTGTAGTTAACTTTGAAAAACTTCGGGTTTTAATATTTTCTTTTGAAAGTTAGGATTTTTCTTTTTTTCAGCTTTGTCTATTTGCCTGTTTTTTTTTTTTTTTTTTACATCTCAGAACACAGGTTAAAAAAAATATCAATACTTATGCCTCACTTTTTCCATATTATGGTGCCTTTTTCTTTGGGGGAAACTGTAATGCTGTCATACGTCTTGGCAGGAATTGGAAGCTTTATAGGCAATTCGCCATTTTGTTGTTCTTGGAAAATTTACTCACATTTGGATGCAATACAGCTTTAAAAAAATTAAATTGCTGCGTGTTAGAGATACAGCTGAATCTTCAAGATTTGTTACTGGAGTGAAAGTCTGGATTATAAAATACTGCATGGGAATACCAGTGACTTTTACCTAATAAAGGTTAAATAATTGGGCAAAAAAATGGCAAAACAAGAAACCTGTCAGTGTCCTGTTTCATCACAGGCTTAACCCTTAACATGTAATACTCCAGGGGTAATTTAGACATTCATGGCAGTTGCTGAAAGGAGGAGGATAGAATTTAGTTTTATACTGTTTAGTTTAGCATGCCCACCGGTGCTATGATTGAATTAAGTATTTTTAATTTGGTTTTCTGACACCTTTTCTTCATGTTTTTCAAAAATAATTCTCTGCTTGTGTGTTACTGCAGGAGGAAAAAAGGAGGGCTTTTTTGGTGTGATTTTTTTTTTATTTGAAGTTAGCAGAGGCATTTCTCAGCTGGAAATGTTGAACGTTTGTTTATGCACGGAATGCAGTATCTCTGAACATCAGAAGTGAGCTGGGGTTTGATGTTAATTGTGTGTAGAAAATCTGGGTAACTAACCTTCCAACTAGAGAGCAGTGATTGCAGTAGGGGTAGTTTTACTGTCCTGGGATAGCAGCTCTGTCAATGTTTCGCTATTTAGCAAAAGCATGTTAGTTGCTTTAATATAGTAGCCTTATTCTGCCCAGCATGTTGTACGGAAGTAATCAGCTTTCAGCTTTTGAGTGGAACTGCACAAAGCTCATTGCCCCTACCAGTTATCTCTGCGGTTGCATTCTTCATTTATCATGCATTCCTTCCCCTTAGCTTGCTGGCATTTCTGTAGGGCTTTTGTCTCCACTAAATATCTTGTGTTCGTTCTCCCTTGGCTGGTGAAATATCTACTGTTACTACACAGTGTGGGTGAGGGAATGTGCTGCGATGGATTAAAATCTACAAAGTTGAAAATTAAAATGCTACAGTATGTCACAACTGTAAAGCAGTATATTATGACTACTTGCTTGTCAAATGGAGTGTGGAAGCATACAGCAAATAAATACAACAGAAAACCTGTCTTATTGCCAAGTTTTAATGGGATAGTTTTAAAATACAGTATAGGAGAAAAGTATGGTTTTCGCCTTAAAGGAAGGCAGGAAAAAAGCCCCACAAACTGAAGGATAGCCTTTTGGATTTTAGTCACTCTTGTGAATCTAGCTGATCATGCAGCTCTAGATACGATCAGAATATTTGCCATAATATAATGAAGAAGCTTTTAAAAATAAAAGTATGTTCTCTGTATATGGTGTCTTA
The DNA here is from genome assembly GCA_013398155.1 of Pedionomus torquatus. NCBI lineage: Eukaryota > Metazoa > Chordata > Aves > Charadriiformes > Pedionomidae > Pedionomus > Pedionomus torquatus. The sequence goes on along the minus strand of VZRU01005516.1, from coordinate 290,211 downwards.
GCAAGCAAATACAGTGTTGGGATTTCTGAATGAACTGTCTTGAGGAACTCAGGAGATGAAACCCAGTGATAGTAGAAAAGTTGGCTTATACTTCTAAATTATCTCTCCTCCTTCATAAAAGATAATTTGATTTTAATTCCTCCTTGAAAAATATCTCTAACTACTGAGTGGTTTGGCCTTTGCATAAATTAAGACATTCACATAGCTTTTTTTCTTCTCTCTTTTTTATTTTTCTTTTCCTTTTCCCACTGGAAGGAAGTTGGATGATTTGCAATTTAATTTTTCCCATGGGTGGGTTCTGACATCTTAAGCACACTGGGGGAGCCGTCTTCTCTCCTGTGTCTGATCCAGGCTCTGGAAGGAGGCATGTAAATTCCACTTTTCAACTCGCCAATCATGCTGAAGAGAGGCTCAATCACTTTTCTGCTCTTTACTCTTCACAGTTCTCTTTCCCCCCATTATTTTTAAATAAACTATACCTTATTTCCATGAAATTTCTTCTCTCAGATCTCTCCGTGTGGCCCTCCAGAGAAGCCGGAGGGAGGGAGAGCAGTCTTTTTGAACAGGCAGCCCCGAACTGCCTGGATAAATACAGTTTTTAGTTTCAGTTGCTATTTTAGTGAGACCACCTCTCATGAAAGCATTTCCACGCTGGAAAGTGTACCCCTCGAGCACTTTTCTCAATAGTCGGTTTCATAGAAAGAGGAATCAAAAGCAAATTGTTTTTCTTTGATAACTCTTTAAGTTGTACAGTTCAGTATAATGACTACATGAAGTATATTAGCAAATGATTGTGAAATGTCATTGCTGCAGAGCCTCCTATCTTGAGAAGTGCATTAATTGATAGATGAAAAATGATCCCACCGATGAGAAGGACCAAAACTTTTTACTGTAATTTGTTTACTTTTTTAAATAATCTGATGGTAGCTGACCTTAATGAGCTAATACATCCAAACGTCTTCAACCAGCTTATCTAATTTGGATGCAAAAGCAGTAATTTATTTATGCCTTCTGCAAATCTGAATTCAAAGATGTTATTTTTCAGATCAATTGTTGAAATCGTACAGTGGATGTCAACAGATTTATTTTAGCCTTGAGAAGGCTTCCTCTTCAGCTATGCTTAATATTTCCACGTTCCCTTTAAGAATGTCATTCTTTTCAGTATAGTTCCTGAATAGTAACTTTGTTGCAACTTGTCTCATTATCAAAAATAATTTTTACTTGGGCTTTTAAAAGCACTAGCACAAGTAGAAGTGTGTCAGTACAATTTGTACTTGTACTTACAAGAATATGTGTTGGTTGGATATTGATAGCAATGTTCCAGTACTGATAGTGTAACACAGTCAAGTATTTTTCTGTTAAAATTTGTCTGGTATAGGCAGGTTTCAAGCTTTAATTGCCTGCTTTCTAGTGAAATTCAGTGGACTTGTACACTTTATTCTGCTAAAGTAATCTTAAAATCTGATTTAGAGATGAAATAATTTGTCAGATATCACATAACTATCTGGCTTAGATATGTCAGCTAAACCTAAATCTCCTGGTTTCTAAAAATAAAAATTTTTCTTTGATTTATAAAGGGAGCCGAGATATGCTCTTGAACTGTCTTTACATTTTTCATTATACCAGTTTACCTGTCAACAGGGGAAAATACTAATTCCTCTCCTCCACTGATTTTATCAGGCTTACAGTTTTCCTAAAGGTGAATACCTAATTTTCCTAAAGGTGAATACCTAATTTTATCTGCGAAATGCCGTGGACTCTAAAGATTTCACAAGTGTCTTTAGCCAATTTCAGACCTTTTTGTTATTGAATTGGGCTGCCAGGAAGGCTGGATATTCTGCAGAGCCTACTCATGTCCGCCAAAGCCACAGTGGCACATACTTGCAGGAACAGCCAAAGTAGACACAGTGGAGAAATTTTGTGAGCGTTTGGCTGAGTTCCCCCGCTTCTTGTTCTTGCCATTTCTTTCTTCCCCTTTTTCTAGCCTTCCCCTCTTTGGATATAAATCATAATCCAATCTCGAGGGTCTATAAATACCAGAAATTACCACACTCTTGCACCCTGTGTCTTCAGTCCCACAGCCACCTCTGGGTGGGTATTGCACATGGGAGAAGTTCTCTATTACCTGAATGACAGACAACTGGGCCCAATTATAAACTCATTCTAAGCCTAAGGAAACGAGTGAGCCAGACTGATTTATGTTGATCATCTCCACATACTTGTGTGATCTTAGTCACCGTTCTCCTTCAGATCATAACTCTGGAATTTTATTTTTTTCCCTTTGTTTTGTCTCTACCAGTCTTCCCATTCCAGAGGTAACAAAGGCCTCAGGTTCAGGGTGGTGTTATATGTAACCCAAAAGTCTAGGCATTTAAATGTAGGGGGTTATTGTTTGTTTTTTTTTTCCCTTGGAAAAATCAAAGCAAATTCAAAGAACTTGTTTAATCTAGAAAGACTAGAGCTTGTTGGTTAGGAAGTGCTAGTTATAGGATACCCATAATTTGTCCCTCTTACGAGCATGGGTTAGGACTTCTGTATTCCTTCTGAGTATTTCCCTCTTCAAGATGCCTGCCTTGTTCATAATCTGAGCCATGGTCTAAAGATGTGGTTAATTGTAATTGTAAATCAGACTTTCATCTCACAAAAAGTGATTTTTACTTTAGTCTCACTTCTCAGGCTACATTTTAAGAAATAACCTCTTCTAAACTGAAATGTTATTGAGCTCAGGGGTATAATTTCATTAGTGCTGGGTTCAGATAGCAGCCTTTAAAATGGGGTTCTAGATGCTAATGAAATCTTTTAGGTCCCCCAGATAGTTCCAATGACAGGAGGATTTGCCCTATTTTGTCTAGGGAGGTCTATGGTAGACCTGTGGTCTATAGGTAGATGCATATGCTGTACATGCTGTAAATTCTGTGTACATCTAAATGTATATAAATGACATGCTGTAAATTCTGAAAATACGTGGTTTGTGCCCCAATGATGACTGGCAGGATGGCTGTGTCTGCAGTATCTTGGGCTGGGCATCATTCTAGCTGCATTGTTCCATTTCAGGGCAAATTTGCCATTTTGAATCGGTGTTTCCGTAGATCAGATTAAGCCTTTGTCATCCCATCTGTGCCCCTCCTGCTTTTCTGCTTAACAGGAGCTGTTATATTCATCTCTGTTTGAAATTTTGAAATACTGAAATAAGCAGCAAGTTGGTCTGCCTACCTAGGAAACCAGTCATTTGATACCACCTACTCGAGCATGGAATGCAGGCTTCTCAGCACTTGTTATGCAAGGATGGGAATGGGCAAAATGCCTGGAATGTTGATGGCTCAAAATTAACTGGTTTTCTTCCCCAGGAATACGTTAAATTGCTGTATCACTAGGGACCTCAGTATCTGGCATTAGGCCAGATAGAAGTACTTTTTTAGAGTGATTACAGTTAAGAAGTAATATCTTTAAAAAATACTCAGTAGGAAGGAAAAATGTGTTTGAAAAACAGATGCTTCATAAAGGATCCTAAATATCCCCCCTCCTACCCCCTTAATGACTGACACAGATTGCAATTTAAATTTATTTAGGTGGGTATTTAAGGTAGGTGAATATATGCACTGAGTCTGGATATGCAAAACAGCCATTTTTTGGTAACATCAGCAACGAGAATAGGTATAAAATCTGGCATGGACAAGCACAGAGAAATTGCATATTTATGCATTTATTGTGTTTGAGAAGAGCTTGTGTTGGGAGAAGACAAACTGCAGTTGTGGAACATGTTTAATATTACTGTGTTTTTAGGAGAACTGAACATGACTCCTCAGATGTATTTCTTAGGTTTAAGTGAAAGAGACCTTAAAAACCCTGGGGATGTTTTCTGGACAAGGAGATAAATTTTAAAAATATTTGCCACTGGTAGCTTTTTGTAACAACTTGCCATACAAAGGGAGTCCCTCAGCAGAATGCAAGCAACAAATTTCCCCCAAAATGTCAGTTCATTTGCAGGAAATGCAGGTTGCAGAAAACTGGCATACTGGTTCTCCCAACAAACTCCTTCATTATGTAGCATTTTGGTTTTGTTCTTTGCTTAAAGGGACAGTGTAGAGACAAGAAGAGCTAGCTGAAACGTTAAGAGCATCAAGCGAATCAGTGAACAGCTAATCAGATTTTGGAACTCCTCAGTGATACAAACTTTGTCCACACCAGTACTTTCCCCTTTAATAACAGTATAATTAAGTTACTGTATGAAACTTCCTACTTTCAGAGCATCACCATAACAGAAAATGAGGGGGGAAAACCCAAACTCTAAACTGGGATGTCATATGCAAAGGGGGTTACGTGCCCTCAGTAAGCTCAAGAGTCTAAATTAAAACCTCTTGTTTGAGGATGGCATTTTGCGAGCTGATTCTGTGGTTAACCTTCCCCTCTTGCTTGCTGGTACTTCTTCCTTCATTGTTGCCTGTGTTAGCATTTATTTGCTCCTCTGGTCAGCTTCTTAACCATCTCACCCTGCACTAGAAAAAAAGCTAGCAAAACAATTCTGTTGAAGTGAAGGAGAAAGTCAGTCCTTCAGTGATCTTGTTAAAGCAACCTAGAATTTTCACTAGACACAATCTTCTTTCATCCCCAAGCTGTGTAAGAGCTTATTAACATGATCACTAAAATACATTGCCGGCACTCATCTGATTAACTAACACCCGCTTGCCAAGCTACGATAGCCCAATTGTACATGAGTTCTGTGATCCTTTTGAAAGGACCTCCAGCTCCCATTTGTATCATTTGACACTGAACCCTCGAAAATCAAGTTGTATACGCCTTCAGGACTGTTTACTGAATCTTTGACAACATAGCTGACTAAGTAGGGGAGAAGGTATCCTGAACCTGCTCCCTCTTCCTGGCCGTGATGTTTGGTCAATGGGGAGAGGTATTCTTCAGGAAGCTGCATCTGGAATTCATGCATGATAGCTGAGGCATGAAATATCTAGACTTATACGTATTGATTCACAATGGCGCTTTCAGTAGCTATTGGCAGGAAGTTGGTTGTTAATGCAAGGGGCAGGAAATGGTATTGAAGGGATTGATAAAGTATTCTGCTTTAGACTAAAATGTAACAAAATCTCCAAGGTCTTTACTTGCTATAAATGAAATCTAAGGGGGAGGGGAAATATTTTTGACAAAGCTCACAGTAAAATTCCTATCCATATATGAATGCAGTCACTGCAAAAATGACTTATATTGATATTTTATTTCCCTTCCCCTGATAATAAGATAGCCAAATACTTTCCAGATGTCAATATGAAATAAACATTGCATGCGGTTTTGATTTTAGATAGGGGAAACCTTGCCTTTATCATGTCTATGCCTCCTCTTTCATTCTTAAACACATCACACTGAGGATCTTCAGTTCTGTTACGTGCTTTTACCTTGCTTTGTTTGTTATTATCTTCTCTTTTTTACCAGATATATTGGAACAAAAGATTACTTTATCAAAAGAATCAATGCATATCCTACTTTTATGGCTGGCTTTAAATGTGCTTTTATTCATTCATTTATTTATTTAAAGGGTGATAATTTTTTTATGGTGCACTGAACTTTCAATGCTACCATTTCAAAGTGAACATGAAACTGAGTTGTACACGGGCATAACTGTTGTACAGTTCTTTAGTTTCAAATGTTCAAAAATCAGAAAGCTAAATTTTCCTTTATTTACTTTTTACTTTAACTGTAGCATTGTAAAGTTGTTTAAATTGCTGATTGCCGATTTCTGCAAGCAGAAATACCTAGCAGTAAATGAGTGTTCTCTCTGTTACACTGATCGACCTTTTGATTTTGCCAAAAGAAACCTTTATGAAATTTGCAGCTTTAGGTTTCTTTGTAATATCTATAACAGTTCAAAATTTGTTTTTAGCAGATCACTTTCTTAAAATGTCAATCATGGAAATACTCCTAAAACTTGTTTTGTGTAGTGACTCAGCATATTGATACAGGAAACTACTTTTGGCCATAAAGCCTAATACTACTACAAAAAAAATCAAATTAGCCTATTTAATTGTTTAATTTGATGATAGATCCACCTAAAGCCACCTGTTTTGCAACCAGTAAATCTTTTTTCCAGACCTGTTTGGATTTTGTTTTTTTTTGTTGATTGGTTGTTGTGTTTTTGTTGATTGGTTGTTTTGGTTTGGTGGGTTTTTTTTGTTGTTTGTTTTTTTTTTTTATACTGATGGCTTATATATTAAAATTTTGTCATTGATCCAGTCTATTGGTCAGGAATATTTTCAGCCCCTTGAACCATTCATCTACTGTGGTGGGACATGAATATATGGAGTTATTGTCACTAGATAAGCATTCCCCCTTCATTGCCTTCACTTTGCATTGCACTTTCGAAATCCCAAGTTAAGATCCGATAGTGGATGAGTGAGGAATGAGTCAACTTCATCAGCTGTCCAGGCAGCAAGCTCAAAAGCTCTGAAATACGAATTAGTCTATTACGAAATGAGAAAGCTGTGAAGACCGATATTGTCCATGTAATAGAAAAATGCCCTGTGGTTCTTATACAACTACATTCTTAGGAGCATTTACAGTTCTTTGGTGTTTTAAAAATACAAAAAAAACCAAAAAACCAAAACCAAACTGCAAAACCACTCCATAAAGAAATCATCCTTCCAAACTCCTCTAAATTTTCTTGTTTCAAAATTTACAAGAAAAAAGCCACAGAATTCAATGGGTTGTATTGTTTTTTTATTTTATTTTATTTTTTATTCTCCCCCCACTCCCCTTAATTGTTTTATCCTTGTCCCTTCTAAGTTCTGATATGTATTTGTCCTCTTTTAAAGAGTTTCAAATATACAACAGCAGCTGGCCTTGCTGGACAATGAGTCTTGGCCAGGAATGGCTGAAGCAGACAGGGACCGTCTTCAGCTCATCAAAGAGAAGGAGGCTCTTCTTCAGGAGCTGCAGCTTATCAGTCAGCAGAGACGATCCCCAGAAGACATTGCACGTTTGGAGGAAGAAAAAAGACGCTTGGAGGATGAAATTCAACGGGCTAGAGCAACATCTGCTCATGGAGCCACTGAAAGGTTTGGAAACTTAAATTATTTTCTTATCTACTGGAAGATCCAAATAGATATTTTCAGAAGGAAGAGTAGGAAATTTCGCTGTGGTTAAGAAACAAAAAACCCCAATATCTTACTAGAGTAATTTAGTTTCACAAAAGAAAGAGACTGCTCCTGATTGCCATTTTATTCTGTCTGTCTTGAAGTTTTCTGAAGGAGTGTTAGATTGGTGTTGACTAGTTAGTTCTCCTTTCATTTGTCTAAAAAACTCGATTAGGAAGAAGAGATCAGAATAGAGTCACAAAAGATGCTTGTGAATATTGTCTGATAAAAGAGACCTGAACAATAACCTGGATGCTGAAAGATCCTTTCCTGTATTTGGTTTCTGCCTTATAACAGGAAAGTTAAATGATTAGGTTTTTACTGCCTTTGTATACAGTTTTTCTTCTTACTTTGAGATCTTGGCAGTGGGAGCACATCTCAGTTTCTGAGGTTTAGAGAACGCAGTAAATGGATTAATTCTTGAAAACTTAAAAGTTACTAAATCAAGTTACATGTAAAAACAAACAACCCCCAGAGCATATTAAGGCATACACTGTGTTTATTTCCAAGATGCCCAGTTTTTCCTGTAGCCAAAGAAATGAAGGAAAACTCTTCACCTCTTCTTGTTACCGTAGACTGCTTCTAGTGAAAGTGAGAAAGTACTTGTTTCCCACACTTGCTTCTCAAATAGTGGTGAAAAGCCAGGTGTGACACTTGAGGAAAAGTATATGAACCAGCTTTAGTGTGATCAGTATAAAGGTTAATATTTACATAATTAAGACGCTTATAAAATATTTGGAAGTGCCTTCCATATACAAATATTGAGAACTTCAGTGCCTTTAAAAAGGCTTACTTCAGACAGTAAGTTCAGGCAATAAATAGAATATTCACAGCCAACCTACAGTTCAATGTGAGATATTTTGCAGGGTTTGCAATATCGTTACGTTGGCTTTCCAGCTTAAACTGACAGAAAAGGGAGTTCACTTTACACGGTGGTGTAGTAAGCTTTATTTGTTGTTTTTGGGCTCTCTTGTTAGGTAGTGCATACTATGTTGGCAAGAAGGCCAAGCTATTTTTCCATGTAGTTCATGCTGTGGAAACCAGCATTCCAATGTGATACTTGATATTTCAAATGCTAGCAAAAAGTTGAACAGAAGTTAGAATAATATTGAAGGGCACTCTATTTTTGCATAACAAATTGGAGGAGACCTTAAGTATTAGTAGCCCTAATTTATTTATTTGTTTTTAGGATCAGGATTAACCGAAACTATTCCAGATCTGCTTTTCTATTTCCACTTTCTCCTAATCATAAAAAAGAAAGAAGTTTCCTCTTTGAATCATAGAATCCTCCAGGCCGGAAGGGACCTCCAAAGGTCATCTAGTCTGACCTCCCCGCAGTCGCAGGGACACCCCCAACTAGACCAAATTGCCCAGGGCCTCATCCAGCCTCATCTTGAATATCTCCAGGGAAGGGATCTCAACCACCTCCCCATGCAACCTACCACCCTCAGAGTAAAGAAATTTTTTCTAACGTTCAACTTAAATCTACCCTTCTCCAACTTAAGTCCATTACCCCTCGTCCTATCGCAGCAGGCCTTTGTGAACAGACCCTGCCCAGCCTTCCTGTAGCCCCCTTTAGGTACTGAAAGGCTGCGATTAGGTCTCCCCAGAGCCTCCTCTTCTCCAGGCTGAACAGCCCCAGTTCCCTCAGCTTATCTTCGTAGCAGAGGTGCTCCAGCCCTTTGATCATCTTCTAAATAATAACCACTTCTGCTCTGTTACTAATTTTAAAGGCACTGAGTTATGTGCAGATCAGAACTAACTTAAAATCTGTATGACAGAGGGTGGGGTCTTTTTGTTGGTGTTTTTTGCTTTTTATTTTTTTAAGATTGGTTGACAGCCATAGTTGGAGGCATCTCTTAACCTTTAGTGTAGGGACCTACCTTACAGCATTGATCAGTGTGGAATGTAGGTTCCTGTGTTTGTTTTTTTCAAGTAGATGAAATACTTTCCTCTGTAGGCTTTTTGAATCAGTTCAGTTTCTTGTATCCACTTGTCTTTTTCTTTTGGTTCCTGTATGCAGGAACCTTTATCACGTTAGCTTAGGTAGCTGAGCTGCAGCTTTACTTTAACCACTTGGTTAACCCAGTCTGGGATCCACAGAAGCAGGAGAAGAGCTTCAGCGCTACACAAACTTGAGTGTGCAGCTTCTGCCCTGTGCTTGCAATGCTGGAGCGTAGCGCTACAGCTCCTTGCCAGCATATGAATTGACAAAAAAGTTGAGAGATTTGTTTTTACTGCTAACAAAGACATATTTTTTTTGTACCTAAACTATCCAAAGTTTATTGAAACTAATGCTGCCATTTTGTATTATCTGTATTAAGGAAAAGCTCCATTTTTGTTGATTACTTTTTTTTTTTTTTTAAATCTTGCCCATTGACGTCTTTAGTTCTCACAGCTGTCTTTGCAGTTGAGGAGGGTCTGAAGTCCTCCAATGCATTTCATCTGCTTTCTCCAAACTCTGTCAGAATCCCAATTTCCAGTCAGCATCTGAGTGCAGGCTGGAACTTCACTGGACGTAAAAATGTACAACACGAAACAGGTTGCAACCTCAATTTAATTTTGAAGTTCAGTGATTGAGCTTAGAAAAACAAACCACAGGGAATACTTACAATTCTGGATTCAGGAAAAAAATAAATGTGATATCAATAGATAAAATCTGTTCTTCAGAGTTTTAGCAATGTCAAAATACAGTGCATTGCATTTGTGTTGTGGTAGCTCAGTTGGCTATTGTTAGAATGGAAAAAAGTAAGTTACGGTGAGAGATTTTTGTCATACCTTAGTATTCAAAATGCTGTGTCACCTGCTTAAATGTAATGACATGGGAAGGTACTTGAAACACCTAGAATTAGAGCTTAAAGTTGAGTTTTATGGTTACTGCTTAACAGAAGTTCTCAAAAAATTTTTATTCTTTGAAATTTGACACCGATAATCTTGAATAATAGAGCTATTTGGAAGATATTTTCTCCTGCCAAGGCAACAAAAGTCATAGTAGTCGTCTGTATTTTATTGGCACAATCAGGTTGGTGCAAGGGAAGAAACATCTTGTTGTAGTCTGATGTTTTTACCTAGCACTTCTTATGACTTTGAAAATACATTACAGCAATTAGTGAAGTCATGACTTACATTGTACTCAACTATTGTTCTTGTCTGGGAATTTTGCTGGCTCTTGGTTCTTGTGTTCTTGTTGGAATTACCATTGCTGTGTATGAGTTGCATAAATTAAGTTTTGATTAAACAGGGAAACTTATTTTTATATTCCCAACTGCAATGCAGTGATATTTTTCTGTACTTGGAAAGGTCTTAACACTAATGTAATGAAGAAAAATAGTAATATATATCTGTTTAATTATAGGATACTGTTACAGGAAAAGAGAAATTGTTTGCTTATGCAACTAGAAGAAGCTACGCGTTTAACGTCATATTTACACTCCCAGTTAAAAAGGTGAGTTATGTAAAATCAGCAGGTTTTGAAGTTTCACTGAAGCAGAGAAGAATATCAATAATCTATTTTACCTTCTAATACTTTAGCTATATGTGCCAAGTAAATTAATTTTTTACCAAATTTACACAATTTGGTGTATGGGAAGTGATGACTTGGATGAAGTGTTGTAAATGTAGTATTAGTGGTAGCTGTTTGGGCTAGATTATTATGTGTATTTGGGTATTTTATATTATTTTCTGAAAAAAAAAAAAAAGTATTTAAAAACATCATAATCTTGTCACAATTTTACTTGTATGAAGATAACATAAAAGAATGTTATGTGAGGTTTAATATTCTGATACCTTCTCCAAAGGAGGGATTTTTGATCCCTGGTGAGATGACAAAATTTTGCCATTTAAATATGAGAATGTGCTAAGACCCACACAGAAGCCCAGAATGTTTTGCATATTCACACTCGCAGCTGCCTTTTTTGATGCAGCTCTTGGGGATTCCTCAGCTCAACACCACGCCAACATCAAAAGTTCAGTTCCTGCTGTGTCTCACTTCATCTCTCGCTGTCACTTATTCTCGTCACCCTAACTGTCTGAAAAGTGGTAAGAGGAACTGGAATAGGATTTATCCAAAAGTGTTTTTTACTTTACACTGAAAAAAAATAATTGCGAGGGTGAGGCTCACGTGGTGCCTGTTAGGACTTCCCAAATCCCTTCTCACGTCTTCTCCCTTGTATGTTTATGACCCATCATTAACTTAAATTCAGGCTGGATCACGATAATCTACCCTTCCTGGCTTTACATTGAGTCCGCTGATCCAGATCCTGATCTGGCTTCTTTTCTGCCAAATTATGGCTGCTCACATACTGAAGGAAAGAGTAGCCTTGTCCTGTTGGACCCTCTGTTTGCAGGCCTGTGATCCTGATTTGGTTGTCACTTGCACTGTTCCAGTCATGGTTGTGCTTGAGACCAGGGCAAGAGACAACGAGCTAGACCTTCAAGTGCCAAATCATTTCTCTGTGTCACTGTGCTAAATCCATGTAAAATCGCTTGTGTAGTGTTGATTGATGTTTTTATGTATGCGCTGGTGTTTCTCATTATAGCTGAAAGGGCCTTTTTTGTTTTCTCTTTCTTTGCCTGCTATAGTCTGTCGGCTAGCACCCTCACAATGTCCTCTGGCAGCAGCAGGGGATCCCTGGCCTCCAGTCGAGGATCCTTGGCCTCCAGCAGAGGCTCCCTCAGCTCAGTCAGCTTTACGGACATCTATGGCCTTCCACAGTACGAGAAATCAGACAGCATTACAGACTACGGGCAGCATTTACGGTTTGACATAATTCCCTTCGAGTCTCTCACAAAGGATGTGCCATATGCTGATCCCATTGGACACTCAAATTTCAATAAGCAGCGGAGGTCTCTGGATACCCCGCAGTCCCTGGCGTCCTTGTCGTCGCGGTCCTCCTTGTCATCATTGTCCCCTCCGAGCTCACCTCTGGACACCCCGTTTCTCTCTGCATCTCGAGATTCTCCCTTGGCTCAGATGTCGGAAGGTTTTGAGGAAATGGCGAGCATAGGAGCCCTGGAAATGCTCAGGGCTCAGACCACAGCGTTAGGTGATGATGAGACGCAAGGAGTGAGCTCATCTCAGATGTCCACTTACACTGTGGACAGTGAAGGGCTGCGAGAAATGGGACCACCACTGACTGCTGTCCAGACTGGTGGAGGTGAGTTTCTGGACATAATTATTTTGTCACATTATCACAGAAAATGTCACACAAACCTAAGTATACCAGCACAGCAGAGATTATTCCTCAATTTGCCTTCTTTTACTTCCATCAGCTAAAAATTACATGGTAGATGTTAACTGTCAAAAACCCCAACAAAACAAAACAAGTAGAAAAACCCAAAACTTCAGATTGAGGGCAAAAAGGTGAAAGTAGAGAAATCTTTGTAAATAAATCTTAAAATAGTGGTGAATTGCATGGAAGAAAGGGAATGGAATACGGTCTTGCTTTGGAGCATAGTGTATCAAGGAATAAATATTTTGGTCTTGGATCAGGAATTAGTGAAAACATAGTTTAGTTAAGTCAGTTGTGCCCGTGTTGCCATTAGTCTGATAATTTAAAGCCACACAGACCTAGGAGATAGGAAAAAAAAAAACAACCAACCAACCCAAACAACCCACTCAAACACAAAAAATAGGTTTGAGGTGATGCTGCTGACAGCACTTGAAATCTGGCTGGCTGATTCCATGCTGAATTCACACACATCCCAGTCCAGGTTCCCATGTCCGAGTTCTGCGATGGAGCAGAAGCCCGTGGCATGGCAGTGTTGAGTGCGTGGTGCACTATGCTCACAAGTGCTTTGTCAGCTGAGGAGCATGTTATGCTGGAGGTGTGTGAGAAGCTAAGCATCCACTTCAGTGGTTGTCTCGGAGAATCTGTGACTGCAGAGGAGCAATGTGTGCAGTTACCGTGGCGCACATACTGTTGAGTTTTCTTTTCGTACTTGAATGTGAAATTGATGGACTTGCTTTAGTTTGCATTAGTACAAGCTTCTGAGGCGCTATAGATCAGAAACATAAATCAGAGACAACAAAAGAGGAAACAAACATTTTTAAAAACATCAAACAAACAAATCTGAGCATACAGGTGTGTGAGAAAATTCTTTTCCTCTTTTAATCAAATGAGGAACTGCTGTTAAAATAGAGTATTACTTCATGATGATGTTTTTATGTGTTGGCTTGCTTGTATTGCTAATAAAACCATGTCAATAGAGAAGGGCTTTTAGAGGATATTTTTGATATTAAAGATTGTAATTCCTGTCCTATTTCTGTACCCGAAGTTCTGTGTTAACGGTTATGTAGAATGTTGCATTCGGGATTTACAACATCAGGACTAATTTGAATTACAACCAGAAAATGTATCATAGTAGCCTACCAGAATCAAGTGACAATGAGAAGAACATTGACAGCATCTAAGGAGAAGCTTTCAACTTTTTTATTTTTAAATAGAAAACGTCTATTGAAAAACCTGTATTGTTCAAACAGTGTTTCAGTCTAGACTCACCTACTTTCCCTACTGCAGCTAGCATTGCCAGGAGATACTGCTGCAGAATTTACATTTACTAGATGTAAACATTTGTAGTGCCCATATTGAAGCATTCAGACCAAAATAAACAGAATTCAGAGACCAGCATGTAAGCTTGTGCTTAAATTTGTGCCATGAAGAGGCGTAGTGAGGCTTTCTTTAAACCTCAGATCAGACCACAGCATGTCTTCACCCGTTGTGGTAAGTGAAATTATGTTAGTAGTTCATTTATAGCTCGTACGTGTTTTCTAGAAGTGAAGGCCTGGTCTGAGGACCTCAGGAGTGATAGGGTGAGTGACGGTCAAGTTCCCAGTTTGTTTTTTCCTTTTCTCTGTCACGTTTCTACACATTTTACATTTTTCTGAAAACCCCTGGCAGAACATGCCTGTGCTACGTGCTGTCACTGCTGCGGTGTCCAGCTTTTGAGCTCCTAGTTCTAGTTACGACTTTCTTCTATTCACAATAGAGTCCTTTCTGATGCTTTTTGAGGAAGAACGTATGGTTAGAAGGTAGCCAGGCTGTCTTTTTTTTTATTATTTTTTTTTCCCCCACTACTTGAATTTGAAAACAATTAAGAGCAGTTTGTTTAACCTTTCTGAATTTTGACTGTAGTCATGACTGCTTTAAGCTCCATGCTCACTAGGAGTTTGCAGTTATAATGCAGTTCTTTGCAAGCAATGGTTGGAAGTTTCAAAATTTTGGTTCTGTAGTCTTTTCTTGAAGAATTCGGTGGAGCATCAAGTTCATATGTCACATTTTAGGAACCCCCAGTTGGGGGAGTTTCGGTTTTCACTGAGGTAAGGGAGTGTGCTTTGCTGCTGCCACCCAATGGTCTGGTAGCATAACGCGACACTAGAAAACCAGCAAGTATCAACTCAGATAAATCTTTTGCCTGCTCCTTCACTAGACAAAACATGAGGTAAATTTTGCAAATGCAGGGGGTAAGGAGGGTTAACACTGAGTAAGCTACACATACTTTGCACTGAAACAGCACTAGAGCAAGTTCAAGGAGGTCTTCAGGAACTGCAGTTCTGATATTCAGTTGCTGATCTGCTGTGTTATTGTTCTGCATCTGTCTCAGGGACATACTGTGAAATATGCTAGCATGTGTGAATGGAGGGGAATATGCCGAGAGGTTAAATCCATCATATTTATAAAGTTGGGAGTGGGAGGAAATGTTAATAAAATATTGGGCTTTAATATCTTTAATACCTTCACTATCTCTTCCTCTCTATCCTAAAATAGACTTTCATGTGCTAAGTTTCCTGTAATACCTAAGTAATTTGTTGTTTGCAAAGTATTGTTATAGATCTAAAAGACTATTTATCATTGTGTGCTTTTCATTTTGTCTTGTTTCTCATGCGGCACAGCAGAAAAATTCACTGTAAGTGAACCTGAAATTACTTATTGTGCTCTTTTTGCCTGTAATTCCCAGTGTGTTTTTTCTGTGTGAAGTGTTGGTTGGTTTGGGTTTTTGGTGGTGGATTTTTTGGTTTTTGTTGAGTTGCATGTGAAGAAGCAGGAGACTTTGCTATATTTGGTTTTGTTTGATATTTGCTATATCTGTTTAATCATTATGGCATACTTAATCTTTGCTATGTCAACTAAACAATATCTTCATGGCTGTAGTTAAATTCCTGGAGAAAGTATTCTGTGAGCTTCCGCTTTATTATATCCTAGTAATGCCTGACAGCATCATGATGGGTAAGGTCTGTTTGTGTCTCTGATTTAGTTTTTATGAGAGTGTTTGGCTCTTTTCTTAGTGCATTTTGAGCTGATGTGTAGTATATGTAGTCTCCTAAGTATGTGAAACATGCATTAGATTTATTTATGGGTTTTTTAGCTAGTGAAATTTTGGACAGCCAAATTTCCTTTGAAGTTTGCTTTTTCAGCTAATGACACCTGAGAATATTCTTTTAATCTTATGTTTATCAAGCTTTGGAGCCCAGTAGTTCTGGAAATTCATGTATATTGTTCTCTGATTCTGTTATTTAAATAAGAAAATGAAAAGTAATTGCCAGTCTTGAACTTAATTTTCAAACAATTCTTTAGCTGCCGGCATTGGAAGGCTTGCAACCTGTGCTAAACCTTGTTCTGTTTAAACCAAAATCTGATGTTTCCTTCTTGTGGACTAATTTTTCCTCCTGACTCTCTAGTCAAGGGTATGTTTTGGTGTTTGCATCTCTCCCAAATTCTCTGGGATTGTTCAGATATTATTGGGTGCTTCCATGGCCTGTGGGCAGCAGGCAAATCATTGTCAAGTTACAACACTGTTTTAGCGTGTCAGCTTTTCATGATGATATATTGGTGCTTCAGACTAGTTTTTCCTTCCAGACAAGTTGGGAACGTGAACCTCCAAAGGAGAGAGTCCATCTCCTTTTGTCTCCTACATCTATACAAAGTGTTCACATAGAAGGGTGAGCTGAAGGCTTATTTACAAAAAGAAGTGTAACTTGTTGAAATTAGTACAGAAATTATAGAAGCATTTTTGTATAAAAACTATACGCTCTTTTTTGTATAAAAATTATTATAAGTGGTGTGGAAGTGAATGTGGTTCAACCACAGTCTCTGCTTTTTGTGAGCTACCTAGAACTTAACTCTCTTTTACAGTGGAGATGAAATGAGTATACTGCACCGTGATGTGTGATGGACAGTAAAGATGGGGTGCTGTAATCTAGGGAGGGGGGGAAGGGGGGGAGAGGGTAGTTCTTTATCCAGGTGCAGAGAGTAATGCAGCTTGTGATGTCCCTGGTGAGCAGATTCACTACATAGCTGAATATGTCTTCATCTGTCGTTAAATTTGGAGGGGAAGTCCATAGGGCTACTTATGGATCTAAAAGGGACTTTATGGGACATCTTTTCTGGGACAGAAGCAGAGAAATTTACCTCCAGGTAAACAGGATCCTGTGGGTTTTTTTTTAATATCTTTTAGGATTTTGTGCTGTTGGTGCCTTGGTAAACGTACCTCAGGCTGGTGCAGGACTGCTGTGTTCCGTGCATCCTATCTGCCAGTATCACAGCAGGTTAAAACTAACCTATTGACAGCAACAGTGTAGTTGTGTTAATTTGGGGTTTTTTTTTTTGAATCAAGCTTCAAGTCCTGATGCCCTGTCCCGGTGGTGCTTGGATGGGAGATGAGATGGGTCCCATGCAGAAGGGTGGTTCAACTGTCTGTTCCTCAGCTGGGCTCTGCAGGTAGAGCTCAGGCTGTTGGCTGGCGCTCTGCTGAAAGATACTTAGCGTTTTGGTTCTAGCCTTTTATTTTGATGCCTTAAAATAATGTGTAAGAGAGATACTTAACAATGGTTACTTACTTTGTATAAGGTATATTTAATCCTTAGGAGTAGTAAACAGTACACGTCAGCTGATGCTTGCCTCTTGTGTGATGTGCACTGAGCTACTGTCACTCCAAGTGCTGTCTGCTGAAACTGGGTATACTTCCATGCTCTGTTTTAAATTTCTGAGCATGGGTAGAAGCAAACAAGATGCTTTCCCTACCTCTGAAGTGGCACCTCTCTGCTGTTGCATTTATGCTTTAAGTCATTGAGCTTTAAGTCAAATGTGGGGGAAAGTTGGCAAGAGTTCTTCACTGTGCATCTAAGAAACTGCACTTCCACAAGTCTGTTTAATGGTTCTCTCTACGATGTGAAAGAAAACAACCTCAAGTTACAAGCTGTCACTGAAGTGTCAAAACCTTACCTATGCAATTTTTGAGCATTACTGCTTGTGCACGCACTTTAAAGGGTTGGTAGCTGCTGTACCTACTTGCCTGTGCAAAACCTGATATGTAACATCATTTCTGTTGATACACTTACAACATGAAAATGATTGCTGAGTCGCTACTTACAGTGTTGCTGCTGAGTCAGGAAAGGGTGGAAGAGGTATTTGAATATTGCTTCCTCCTCCCCCAGTCAGTTTTCAACATAACTAATCAAGAATTTGAAAAAAAAGTGGTCTGAGTTGGAAAGTTCTGGTTCTTTTTGATAATGCCTCTCAGACTGTAAATAAAAAATGCTATTATGTGATGGTATAAACAGTATGCTTTGAGAGTTTGTATTAGGAAACAAATGAGAACAAAACCTCACATTGTGTTATCAGATAACTTCTTAAAAGAATTAGCCTCTGTGTTTGTTTTCAGCCTGTTGTATATTCAGTAGGTAAATCTTAAAAGTTTGGGATATCATGTGTACATATATTGAATTAAAGTAAGTCTTCCTCCAGGAGGGTTTATTCTACCAGAAAAGCATTTAATAACAGTGCAATTGGTGTATACTTAGTCTTGTCAGACAGAAGTTAGCCACAAACTTCCTTCCTTAATTCTCCTGTGGAAAGCTTCCAGTTGATTGTATTTCTAGGTTTTTAACTTAGATGAAAAAGCAATGAACTGTGTTTGTGCCAACTGGTTTGTCACTAGTTCTGATATGATAAATGTTTCTTGTTCAATTTTTAAGAGGTTGCCTTGAGCTGATGTTGTCTTCACTTTTGTCTCCATGACAGCTGTAACTCTACGAGGAGACAGTGGTAGAAGATCGGAGAGGAGAGCCAGGCGAGTTTCAGCATGTCTCTCAGATCATTCACTGGCTAGTGACAGTGGCGTGTTTGAAGCTTTAAGCAAAAGGTCAGGTGTATAAATGCATAATAAGCTGGAAATATTCCTGTTCTACCACATGGTCCAAAAGTATTAGTTGCAAATGTCTGAATACATTTTCAAAATCGCTAATTCTTAGTAATGTAAGAATAGTAGATTGCGTGTCTTAAAGGAAGTAAGTTTTTACATGGAGTTCCACTGTCATCTTCATCAGTGCTAAGTCCCTTTTGCTTTATTGCCTAACATTTTAACACCGTATACTTTTCCCTTGAGAGGGTTTTCTCAGCTTGTTAGTCATAAATTAGTAATTTTATTTCAGCCATCTTAACAAAACAATATTATTCATGTGTGACTTGCAATTCAGACTAGCATGTGATAAAAGTATACCTGCGAGGAAGAAATACATGAACTGCTGAAAATCTAAAAATGTAGGTTGACCGAGTGATTGAAGTATGGGTAACACCATGATTACTTTATACAATTGTTTTAACACAATAAAGAGTAACCGGGAAGAAGATAAGGTTGTGAGAGAAACAGGAGGCAAAACAAATACTAAAACAAACTGAGTATTTTGAAAGATGTATTCTAAAATCTCAATTTTTTAAAGCGGTGAATTATTACTTTTTCGTGGTTTTAAATAGATAGCTCAATTCCTTCTATAGTCATGGTCTCTCCTGTATTGCCAAACAATTGCTTATATCCTCAAATCATAAAACAAATACTCATTTTGTTATTTTTTTAACAGCTTAGGTCAGTATGTAGTTTACAGTACTTTCTGTTCCTGCAGGAATGAAGATCTGGAAGAGCCTGTTTATGGTGATGTTGCTAGTAATGAAGAACCACAAATACATGTTGGATTTCTGTGAGTAGTGTTACTCCTCTTTCTCTGTGTCGACTTAACAGGAATTGCTTGCTTGTCTTCTTGGTTTTATTTTTTAACTTTTAATAAACTTAACTGCAGTGAATAGTTCTAAGAAGTTTCTGAACAGAAAGCAAAAGGTTTACTGAATATATAGGTTAGTCAGTCATGTTCTACTTTGTGGTGGGGATAAGCCTTAACCACAGTTCATTCAGTGTCCTTTCAGCACGCAGACTGATAAAAGGGCCTTGATTACTTCTTTCAGTTGCATTTATTTTCATTGTTTGGGCCATTAGTGTGAATATGGATATAGGGATATGTCTCTGTGAGTGAGATCCTTTTATACAATATAGAGAAGGATTACCATAGGAAAAATCACACCTGAAGAGACACAAATACAAGTACAGATTCCAGACAGAGCTTTGAAATCCTGTGCTTTGAGCATGCTGTTGTTAGTGTGAGTAGCTCGGTGAAGGGCAGATAATAGCGGTGCAAGGCAGGATGTTGTATCTTAGCCCTCCAGAATCATCTGTACCCCTTGGAAAATTAATTCACAAGCCTGGGAGTTCTAAAATCTCAACCAGGTTTGTTAGTTCCATTTCAAAATTCATGTTGATGTGAAAGAGTAGAGGGTTTTTGTTTATTTGCATTAACATTAACCTGTGAAAATAGTGCAGGCTGATTTTTCTAATGCAACTGCTACGTTATTGCAGATGCGTGTGTTACAGTGTAACTGTTTAAGGAACATATCTTATAAAATATGTCCACTATCAAGAGTCGTGGTTGGAAATACTGCTCTTTTCAAATTGAATAGTGTTTAATTGTCTTAGTTCTGATAACTGTTACTATAGCTAATATTACTAATAATGTTCTGTTATCGGAGTGTGAGATCTGTAATTGCTTTTGATTTGTGTAAGAGATTTGTTTAACAGCAAGATGTGCTTTTGCATTCTTTCATAAGTCTTTTTACTCTTTCATCTCTATCTCTAAAGCAAAGTATCGATGCTGGATAACTAATACAAGAAATTTATTTTCCAGGCATGACAGTGGAAGTGAATGTTTGTTAGTCCATGTACTGCAGCTGAAGAACTTTACTACTCTAGTTGTAAAAGAAAACTGCAAAATGTAAGTTTAAATTGCATCCAAAGTCTGATCATTGCTTGTTTTGCGCCACAGTTAAATAAATACCATACATTTATTTGCTTTCATGCAGAATTAAGCCATTTTTGGAGGAGAAGATGGCATGTCTTAGCTTACAGGAGGAAAGGAGTAATTTTATGGACACAGAGTGTCCCTTATAGTGGATCTCTGTCATAGTAGTCAGGTGTTTAGCATAGTCTGTAATGACCCATGTAGCTACATATTTATTATGAACAGGAAAGTGTTCGTAACCGTCAAAGTAATGCTTCCATCACCCCATGCCTTCTGGCCAGAAAGCTGTCTATGTTCTGTGCAGTATTCCAGAAATACTATTTCCTGCACAGCTTATCTGTGTGTGCGTGATGTATTCCAGAATAAGCTTAGTGGAATTTTCACAAATTCCTATGGTTGCATCTATATTGATCAATAAGAGCCCTTTATCTTAACAAGTGATGAACCAACAGTAACAAAAAGTCTAACAAAACCCAAACAAACACAACCAACAACAACAAAAAAAGCCCAACTGGGACATCTGCAAATTTTTGTGGTTGTTACAGCTCTCCTTGAATATCTGTGAAACGTGTTCTGAAGAGAATTTTAATGCAAACACAAGCTGGGAATCATTACAAACAATTTAATTTTTTAACCTCTGACAGCTCATGTTACTTTTTCAAATTTCATATTGCATTATATAAAATGTTGCTTAGTTCATTCTAATTAATGTTTCTTAAATAATGGTGGTGTTGCGATAAACCACAGTCTTACCTAGTGATATGTCTCTTATTTTAAAGAAATTTGACATATGAAAGTTGTTGGTTGAAAACTGTGAAAAATGGAGGTACGATAACGTTGTATTGTAAAACAAGTCATTCTGTAGAAGTTGTTAAATTAACATACATCTCAAAGAATGAGTTGATCTTTGGTGAGAAAGTTTGATCTTGCTAATCCTGCAAACCTCTAATGTAAATTCTTCATGTGGGTTGGTGCGTGAGTGTTGGGCTTTCACTTTTTCAATCTGAGTGCAAGGGCACGTGATAGGGGAAAAAAATGAATACTGAGTAGTACTAAACCATTAGAAGAAGAAATTTGTGTCATCTGAACAAGGTTAAGTAGTGTCACTAAGGGAAAAGAAAAAGACTCCAGGGAGTTTGTTGGATATTGTCATCAAGGCAATCAGGTGACTAAGCGACTCTTAAAAAAGTCAGCTCTTTTCCCCATCCTTCTCAGTTATTGGGCTGGAATCAAGAAATTGCATGGCTGCCGGGTAAACCAATGGGTGTTACTGGACAGAAAAGAAGCCTATCTTACTCAGAGCAGAATGAGCTTTAGCCAGTTTAATAAACTTCTCCATGTAACTGTATATTCATTGAATCGATTGCTGGGGGCAATAAGGAGGAGGTGTCCTGCAGCAGCCAGGGCACTGAGTCAGATTTTGCTCCCACTTTGCAGCATGTAAAGCTGTTTAGCTGACTTAATGCTCCATGTGTTACAGTACTGCAGTTCCACCATAATGTGCTCTTCCAGTTGTCCTCTTATAATTTATTGGCTTGTCAGTGTCAACCTTTCCAGTCGTGGCAGAGTTCATCATGGAGAAGCCTTTTTATTTGACTAGGTTAGCTTCTTAACCCAGATAAATTTTCTAATCTGGTTCACAACACGGCTACATAAAGTTGTTTGCTGGCATAAGGGAAGGTGTGGCAAAAAATAGGGGCTGGACAAGCAGTCAGGAGAGGAAGAACGCAGAGAAACTTCTCCAAATAGGTCTGCTGCCTTCTGTCAGATTATGACGGTTGTGGGTTTTGATTTTTGGCTTGGAGTCTCAAGTGAGATGGTACCAGGTATTTAAAATCGTTTTTTGAGATGGCAGATGGATGCAATGATTGTAGGGGGTTTTGCCATCCTTTTGGGCTGAGTTTCTTGTGGGAGGAGAGGTATATTTTAGTGGGTGGAAGGAAGAAATGGATCAGTGACACTTAAGGGGCAATTCAGTCGCCTAAACATAGGCATGTGTTTCCATTTGAAATAGCATAGCATAGCACCTGGCCTCCAGCTGTTGCTGCTCAGGAAAGCTGTAGCTCTCCCATAGATCCTATGTCATATCTTCTAACCACATGTAGATGCCTTGGATACCTCAAGGCATCTCAAGTGCCACTTGGTACCTCTGCTTAAGNAAAAAAAAAAAGAAACAAAACCCCAAACCCAGTGTTTTAGTTAAAAAAAAGATAGCATTTCTAAATCAATTTTGCAGTTCTTCTGTGTTAGGAACATAAAGTAAATTCCTGTATTGAAATTCCAGAGCAGATTCTCAGTCTAGAAGTTACACTGATACTTTTACTTAGCTTGATTTTGAGAAATGAAAAATAGCTTCCTTTGTCTAAATTGTGTTATTTGTCTATTTTGTTGTTCCTAGTCATGTGAGAGTTTATTTGCCACCACTTGAGTCAGGCACACCAACCACTTACTGCTCTAGAGCTTTGGAATTCCAAACTCCGTTAATATTTAATGAAGTTTTCCGAATCCCTGTGCATTCAAGTGTTTTGAAATTAAAATCCCTGCAGCTGTATATCTGCTCAGTTGACCATCAGCAGCAAGAAGAACTATTGGTAAGTGGTCTTTTTTCTTAAAAGCCCTGTGGTATGGGAAACTAAAACTACTTGAGGAATAATTTTGAAGATTAAAAAGAGAGAGTGAAGACTCTTTTTTTTCTGTAAGAAATGCTGATAAAGTTATATGTTTGTGTGTCTGTTCGCATGCATAAGTGTGATTCTGATAATAAAAGGTGTGGTATTTTTAAAAAGTTGAAATACGTGCATTTTAGGTTATGTAAAGTCTTGGAAATTATTAGCAAAATTAGCAGAGGTGGAAAATGTGAAGCATTTTAAGCAGTTTTTAAAGTAATATTATCTGTACTGTTATTTATATTACATTGCTGTGGCATGTTGAAAGTTGAAACTAGGTTTACATTCATTGCTATGTGTAGATAAGGAGTTAATTTTCTATTTAACGCATTTCTAACAAACATCTGCTTTGGGGAAAGTTGAAAAATCTGCCATTGCTAAATTTTGGTGCAAGAGGGAAAGCACTGTGTAAAAGTTAAACTTTTCCCCAAAGACTACATCTGACAGCTTTTAGACTACAGTGTGCTCAAGATTTCTGTTTCTGCATGGCATTGTAGTGTGTGCATGATGAATCGGTTTCAGTAAAATAGGTTCTTAATAAAATGATAACAAATACAAACCCCGTGTTGCTATTAAACAGTGATCAAAGACAACTATGATTTTATCACTTAGCTTTGTTGCAGAATAATAGTTTGTTGTCCTGGCACGTTTTGTTACATCTTTCACTTTTAGATAACTGATGTAGGTGCACACAAATGAATGTAGCAGTTGTTTAAATTGTTTACATGTGTTAACATAGTTAACTTTAGACATGCTGAGTGTTAGCTTCATTTAGCTGCTGTCAGATATAAATATGCTTAAATAAACCTTCCTTGGATCTGATGTCCTGGCTATTTTGAACTCATTGGGCTGGCATTCAAACCCCCTTTTCAATGAGGGGTTAGAATGGGTTAGTGAAAATTTTATTATGCCTATCGAAGTAGTTAAGAGGTAGGTCCGGGTATCTCACTGTTATGCTAGATAAGAGTTGTTTATTTGAGAAAACCTGGTCAAGAATGTACATTTGTTAGTCCACCTATAAAACTAGGTAGTGTCTTATATAAACAGTGGTCTTAATGTGCTGAAAGATCTTTTCTGCAATAGGAATTCTGTCATTTTGGCAACCTAGTGAAAAAGAAAGCATCTCAAGAATGAGCTGGATATATTAGTGGAAAGTGCTTTATCCTGATATAGTCTGTTTGTCTAGGAAGCTAAATATTTCAGTGTAAAGCATCTTTATATTGACAGAAGTGCATCTGAGTTTAAGGCACTTGTATTTTAATGGCTATTACTGAGTTAGCAAAAAATGATAGGTCTTCAGATTATGTTGGTAAAAGTTTTTTCTCTCATAGTCTTAGCCTAGTTTTTTCAAAAATATCTTTGTTTACAGTAGTTGGTAACATACCTCAGGGTAAATTAACAATGTTGCTTGAAAAAAGAGAAACAATGCCCTGATTTCTTAAGGTTGGTGCATTGAAGTATGCATTTAAACTTTATGATTGTTGCCCTCTGTTGTTGTAAATTGAAAATAAGCATTTTCTAAAAACAAGAAGTCATTTGCTACCTCTGAAACTGCTGTGATGACCTCGATAATTTTATTTAAAAATCTTTTCCACAGAGATTACGGGTGTCTTTCATCATTTTAATCATCCATATAGTTCTGAAGTTCTTGATGACTCCTTTTTTTTTTTCAGTTTGATTATGCCAGTTTAATGCTTTCCTAAATGCAGAACTTAGGCTGGAGTCTATCCTAAGTTAAATATTAGTACATAACAAGGAATAAAAAAAGAGAAAGGAAAATATTTTGGCAAATAGTTCTAAACTTCACTTAAAGAGAGAAGTGAATCTACTAAACTTGTGGGATGTTTTTCCATTCCCTCAGCCTTTTACTCATATACCCTACCTTGCTGAAAGGTCTTTTTCAGTTTTCCTACAGCTTTCTGAAACTGATTCCTTAAGTTGGCTTATTTCTTCTCCGGTGGCCTCATCAATGTTGAGATAAGGGAGTTGTTATTTTCCATGATTAGCATGTTTTGCTCATGTTAAAACATCAAAGAGATGGGATTGCCTTTCTTGCAGTCACATGGCATTGCTGTTTCAGTCCAAGTTTCTGATCTTTTACAGCCCTGACCAACCAATTATTCTCTGTGTCTTAATTGAGTTGAATTCTTCTTTTTAAGTGTAACATTTATCATTTTGCATATTGTGTGTTTATTTCAAGGCACCTCTCAATTTTTTTTAACACCATTTAAAATTCTGATCCTTTTCTCATAATGTTACAATTCCTCTGTTTGACATCACTGAGAATGAATTGAAAAAATGCTTTTACTTCTATTCCACCATCCAAGTTGTTAACAAATATGTCAGAGCAGGTACGTGACAGACCGCTAGCAGACCCACCTTGATTTCTTCATCCCTTTGAGTGAGTTCGAAGTCTTGAAGTGGAGGTGAAATATTAATTAGTCCTTTCAGTACTGATAATTATTAATTGGGTTTGATGGTGATTTTTCTACCCGGGTAGTGATTCACTTTGTAGGAACAGCTTCTTTGGCATGCCTTCTTAGTGGTTTAATAAATGCTGTGTGTAGGGCACTGTCAGACATCTTAAGAATCAACATATGTTTTTTCCAATATTGGTGACAGGAAAATAGCTTTGCCTCTACCCCTAAAACCAAGCCCAGTATGTCTTAAGCATTTTCCAAATCTGATGCAGAAGCATGAGTATCCAACAGATGCTTCTTTCTTATACTGTGTCAGAACAAGTAATTAGAAGACATCTCTGTTCTACATGTAAAAGAAAAAGCTCTTGTGTAGCATCCGATATACTAATATAAAGTAACGTTCTCAGTAATGTGTTGTATCCTGATATGACATTCTTTTGTTAGTCTTCAAAACTTTTCTTTGTCATCCTTTATGCACCTGTTTAAACAGAACATTGGGGAACAGCCATCTTGGAAAAACAATACATGATTTAAAAAAATGTAATATTTTCTAATTAACTGTTTGTTTGCCTTCTTAAAGGTGAAAGCAATTTGTGTATATATTTCATACTGCTTTTGCAAATAGAATTATTGCGTTCAGCTATTTGTTTTGTGAGAGATAAAGACAATTTTTACATAATTTTTCTAGTAATATAAATGAAAACATTCTTAGCAGGTGGTCCCATTAGCATGGAAATTAATAGCTGTTGTAGGCATAGCTGATACAAAGTCAAAAGCAGTAATTAAAGGCTAGCTAATATAAAAATCATTAGTAGGTCCAGCTAGTGAACTGATTTTAAAAAAAATAAACTAAACAAAAAGAAATGGCAGGGATTTTCTCAGAGGTCTTTTTTTTATTTAGTTAATACCAGTCGGGAATTTCTTACACGAGCACTGTCTGATGGAGTAGGCTACTTAATTAAATTAATTCCCCACTTTAAGTGGGGAATACTTGTAGTGGGAAACCTTCGTTAAACCCATTTTCATCCGAATCTGGGAGATGTAGGGATGGTTTCCAAAGTGGAAAAATGGCATTATGACCCATTTGGCTCACTAAATAGGTAAAAAACTGAATATCTACTCTGATCCTTTCTGGTAGCGAGTAAGAGGCAAGAAATGCAGTATCTTAGACATCATAACACAACAGAACAAAACCTTCTCTTTTTAAGAGCCACTATTAGTAGGGGATTAAGTTGTGGTTTGGTTTTTTTTTTGTTTGTTTGTTTGTTTGTTTGTTTGTTTTTTAACATTATAAGTAGAATACTTAAAACAACTGTGCGTCTATTCTGCAATGTATATCTTATTCTGGTCAGTGTGTTTTTCTTGTTTACAGGGCATCGCTCAGATAAACCTGACTGATGCTGAGAGTTCTGGTGAGATGCAGCTTCACTGGTATTCTGTTCAGATCTTCACTGGTTCCGACCCCCAGAGAGCAAAGAACAAAAGCCAGTGTGAAGAAAGTGTTCCCCGGTCTTCTGGAAATGTAACTACTGTTAAAACAGTATGGCTCTGAAAAAGTGATTTGATTACTTCATATGACCTGCTGGGTAGTTGTTTGTGGTCTTGTCTCAGTTGCAGTTTGTTTTTGAGGTGCACAGAAGGTGATATCTTAATTTAGCTCTTGTGGCAAGACCTGGGTTTTAAAATAATTAAAAGCTAGATCATGTCTGGACAGGTGCTTGAAATAATACTGTGTGTATTTATTTGTGCACACTTCAGTCCAGCTACTTGAAACTCATTAAAAATTTCTGCCACAGCAGTGGTAGAGGTTGTCAAGAAAGGTAGTTCAGTTTCTACCCCTGGAGGTTTTTCAGCCCTTGACTGGGCACTGAGCATCCTGATGGGCTATGAAACTGTCCCTCCTTTGGGCAGAACATTGGACTAGTGACCTCCGGATGTCTCATCTCTTCCACTGTAACTTGCTGGATGATGCTCTGCTGTGCGATAAAGTCTGCTCGGTTTCTGTTTGAAGTTGCATTCATGAAACATCATGTACTTTTTGGTCATTAAGATTCAGGGCAAATGTTTTCTCTGAGTAATATACATTAGATGCAATGGCTTGTTCAAATGGTTTTATTTGAAGTCTAGTTTACCTTTCAGGATGCAGTGACAGCCCTGTTAGCTAGGACCACTGCCCAGCTGGAAGCAGTTGAGAGAGAGTTGGCAGAAGAGAGAGTGAAACTAGAGTACACAGAGGAGGAAATCCTGGAGATGGAAAGAAAAGAAGACCAAGCAGAAGCTGTATCTGAAAGGTAAAAATAGTAGTTTAAATACCTCATCAAACAGCCAAGTGATATTTATAATGTTGCTATAATTCTTATCATCTCAGTTGTCCTTCTCTGGATATTCTCCAGCCTGTCCATGTCTTTTTTTTGCATAGTGGGGGCCAAAACACAGCACAGCATTCCAAGTGTGGCCTGACAAACACTGAGTAAAGTGGGGTAGTGACTTCTTTGTCTCTGCTGGTGATGCCCTTGTTGGTGCAACCCAACTTTCTGTTGGCTTTCTTTGCCACAGCAGTGCACTGTTCACTCATATTGAGCTTGTTGTCCCCCAGGACCCTCGGGTCCCTTTCCACAGGGTTTCTCCCCAGCCAGGGAGACCCCAGCCTGTGCTTTCCCAGGGGCAAGACCTCACACTTGTCCTTGCGGGACTTCATGTGGTTCTTGTTAACCTACTCTTCCAGCCTGTCTAGGTCTTCCTGGAGGGTGGCTCTTGCTTCCAAAGCATCTACTTCCCCACTCAGTTTGGTGTCATCTGCAAAATTCATCAGAGTACACTTGATCCTGTTGTCCAAATTACTTATGAAGATACTAAACAGCTTTGGGCCCAGTATTGCTCTTTTGAGAACCCTGCTTGTGACAGGTTACCAGTTTGAAAAGGAGCTATTTATCACCACCCTCTGGGTGGGGCCTGTCAGCCACTTCCCCACCTACCACACAGACTGCTTGTCTATACCATAATGCATCAGGTTTTGTTATTGTCATTTTAGTATTGTTATAGATATCAGAACGTATGCTTAGGGCAGGAGATTTTTTTTTTCTTTTCCATAAAATGTATTTGCTTGTCTGTGCATCTGCAGAAATGCAAGTGGGATATGTTCTTGCTTTCAAAATTCTGGAGTTTTTATTGGAGAAATAATAGTCTAAATAACAAACTGACCTGGATAATGAAATATATAAGCATGACACATAATTGCATGAGTTTTTTTAATGCCCACAAAATTTTTGTGATGTTCTGCCTTTAGGAGTTGGCAAGCAGAATCTGTTGACAGTGGATGCAGTAATTGCACCCAGACTAGTCCTCCTTACCCAGAACCATTTTGCGGGGATTCATTAGCTGGACACATGTTTGCAGCTCAAGCAGGCCAGTACAGTTCTGGAAAAATGCAGCCTCCGCCACTAAAGGTAATGAGAGAAGAAACTGCTATCCTGCCTGGCGCACACACAGCATGCTACTGCTGCTCTTTGACTTTGAGTCCAAGTGGATCAGTAGAGAAAAGAATCAGAAATGCCATTGCCAAACTTCTGTGAGCGCTGCATCTGTGGCAGTAGCGTGCCTTTTGAGTCGTTAAAAATACCCTCTTTAGGGCTGGGTGTTTTTGTTTGCTTGATAGTTATTTCTGGACAGAATTAAATTTTTACATCAAAAGGGAACATATTTTTACCGTGGCTTCTAACAAATCTCTAAATGTGCACTCCTGTCAATGTCTTTGTTGACCTGAAATTGTAACAGAAAAGATCATGATCAAATTCCAATGCTCTTAGAAATAAGAATTTTTGAAAGCTTTGTAAAGAAAGCAGCTTAATGTTTTCAGACTGGCCCCACTGTTTCAGTGTTAGAATAAATACAGCTGAAATGTTTCAGCACAATTGTTCTGAAACTAATATTGAAAATCTTTTGTATTCAAGATATGAGACATTGAAAATAATCCTGAACAAGCTGAAATCAGCACGTTTCCATTGAAGTAGAGGAACATAAGCCATTTGTGTTGCCTTTAGGGAAGATCATACCTCCTATTGAGGAGTGAGTTATCTTAAAGTTTGGAAGCTTTGCTAGAGTAGCATCTGTTTTCTGTATTTCCAAATGTTTTAGTGTTTGTGTATCACTTCTAGCAGTCTTTCAGTTCCCTTTTGTTGAGTTTCTTCTCTTCATTTAACTTCCTCTGATTTTAAGGTGGTTGCTTACTTCAGAGTCACCTTGCTTATTGAAAGGCGTTCTTCTGTTGTGGCGGGAGATCGGGTATTAGCTTGGTTAATGCCCAGTTGCTGATGCTGAATGCAGTCTTTGTGCTCTGCAGCTGTGATTCACGTTATAACTGCATCTCATAATTGTTACTTTTCCAGCAAAGGCTTCTGAAAGGTAATCTTATAATTTCAAATGACCTAGTTTTAAAACTGTGTGAGAAATGAGACGATTCGTCCTTTCTTCTCGGTGCTCAGTATGACTTGAACCTAGCTAGCAGGGCAAATTGTTTACTTTTGATATTGTTGAAATACCTGATTGTTTTGTGAGAAAGAGGAAAATAAGGAAAAAATAAAAAAAAAATCTTTCATTGAAATTTTAGGTGGATAAGGAAACTAACACTGAGGATCTGTTTCCTGAAGAAGTTGCTATTCTTCCCAAAGAGAGAACTAGCCGCAGGCCACGGGGTTCTGCTTTTGTTCGCAGTAGCACTATTGTTCGTTCCCAGACCTTCTCGCCTGGAGCACGAAGTCAATATGTTTGCAGAGTGAGTAAGGCTTAAAAAGAAGGGGGGGGGGGAAGGGGCACACACGAGTACTTTGTACTTCTAAAAATAATTTCTTCTTAAGACTTTATTAAATTTATAAGGAGCAAATACTAATAATGAATAATCTTTTGTTGATTTTAAACATTGCAGTGGGGAAGAGATCCTCTGGTTCTTTTTTAAGGCTTTAAACCTGATTTTATTTTGTTTAAAAATTAGGACTGTATGAGAAATTAGATAATTGAGTCCTTTTCCTTAGAAACCTAAGATGTTAAGATGGGGTGACTGATTTTACGGAGGTACAATGCTGTCCAAAGAGGTGTATAAACAACTTAGAGGCCATGTTTAACTTTCAGGTCCCTAGAAATTTGGAAAAGGGAACTAAACACATGATCTTAGGCTTATCACATAAATATTCTTAATGACTCTGGTTGCTCTCGTGAATGTCAGTCGTAGAATGCTTTTTCAGTGAGATCTAGTATTTCTGGGTGTACTGGTGCAAGTAATTGAGGACTGCACAACATATATTTATATATTTATGCAAATAAAACCCTCTCATGCACCAGAACAAAGTCCCAAGCAAAAAAAATAATCCAGATTTTATAATGTAGATGACCTTGTAAGCAATCTATATTTTCAATATATTTTCTAAACAGCTATATCGCAGTGACAGTGACAGTTCAACCTTGCCAAGGAAGTCCCCTTTTGTCCGGAATACATTGGAGAGGCGTACTCTACGGTATAAGCAGGTATACCTGAGAGTTTTCACTTTTTACTTGGGTGGTAAAATACTGGTACTTTTATACCTAAGCTCTGGTGTGTGTATATATCTATACTAGATGTCTCTGATACATTCTGATAATTTTACAAAATGTATGAGGTTTCTGTAAGGGTGGGTGGGTGGTGTGCACGTTTTGGGTGTAGTTAAGGTTTTTAAAATAAAAGGTAGACATAGGGAGGTGAAATATAGTTAGGAAGAGTTATTGTGGAGGGAAAAATAAAAAGTGTGGCAGACAAAAGTGATTGTAACAGGGACTGAATTTATAATGATTTAGATGTAGACTTTGTTAAATCTTTAAAATCTAGTTTATGATGCAGGGTGCAGGCCCAGAGAAGGGTGTGTCAATGTGATGGTAAAACATTGAGCTTCCCTCCTGTGCAGCCTGGCAGACTGAATTATTTGAGGCCCAAGTATTCAGGAATAAATAGGTTAAGCTCTCCTTTCTTCTCTGTGCCACCCTGCAGGAGTAGCCAGCAGAGCAGGGCAGGTAAGGCATTACTGACTTGTGTATAAATGGCATATGGTTTAGCCTGGTCAGCAAAAGTTAATCTAGTGCTGGTGTAGGCAAGTAGACAGCCGTACCTCCCGTTTTGATTCAGAATGTATCTTAAAAGCCATATTGAATTTGGTTTGGCCCTTTAAGGCGAATCTTACTTGGTACAGTATTTTCTGGTGTCATGAGTCAATTAAGAGTTTTTCATGTTGCATCACTTTTATTATTGTTGTAATGTGAAAGTTTAGTCCATGAACTTAAATTAGTTAAGTATTTGTAAGCCAAAAGGAGACTGTAAAAGGAGGCAGTAGAAGGCATTGATTGAGTGAGTTTATGTATGGTACAGAAAACCCCTACAGCTAGTTAGCCTTTCATTGTGGGATGTAAACAATCTCTCTAAAACTTTGTATCAACAAAAACTTTGTGTGTAAAGTCAGTACAGAAGATGTATGCTCTACATAGCTAAAAATAGACCAGTGTACCATGTTGAGACTAATACGTTGTGCATTTTGTTTGAATCTTAATAACTCAGCAGTCCTGCAGATCATCTTTGGCTGAGCTTATGGCAAGGACGTCCTTAGACCTGGAGCTGGATCTCCAGGCTTCCAGAACTAGACAGAGACAGCTGAATGAGGAGATATGTGTTCTAAGAGAGTTGAGACAGCGTCTGGAAGATGCCCAACTCAGAGGGCAGACAGATCTACCCCACTGGGTCCTTCGGGATGAGCGATTCCGAAACTTGTTGAAGGAAGCAGAGAGGCAGGTATGGTAACAGAAGATGAGCACTCAACATGTCCAGAAACTCCTGGTTTCAAAATTTCTTGATTGTCACAATATGTTCAAAGAGCTGTTTCTACAGAACTTCAAACAATTTGTGTTGCTTCTGTGGTCTTGAAGTTAGCCCCGTAAAAATGATTGCATTGATAATTACCAAACTCTGTATTTATTTGAAGACAGTTACTGAACAATGGCACAATTCATCAATGGCAGTGTTTGGTTTGGGTTGTTGGGGTGTTTTTTGCTTTGGTTTGCATTTTTTGGTTGTTTTTTTTTTTTTTAGGTATTTATTATTGGAACTTTTAATAATTTCTTTCTGATCTTTGAAAGAAGTCTTGCAAATTTTATATTTCATTTTTTTATAAATATTTGGAATGTTCCCTGAGTACATGAATTTTCCTTTTCTTGGAGAAATAATTTGTAGGCAAAACCTGGGAAAAACTGCATAGCAAACAATTGCTATTGTGTTATCTGGGATGAAGAGTAAGTGTAAATTTATTTTAAGGTCTTGTTTTACAGATGTGTGCAGTAAATTTCATGAATTTAATACATATGTCTGAAAAGCATTAGGAAACAAACAGTACTTGTCAGTCTTTCCAATTTATAATTCTTAGATTATGAGCTTGGTTTTTTTTACTGTGATGAGTGGAAAAAAATCCATTATTTTACCACGGTTATTCCTACATTTTATTTCTTCACCTGACCATTTCAAGCATTATATTCTTGTTTTCAGACCAGACAGACCAAATTTGAACATCACCAAGAGCAAGCAGCTGAAAAGATGCTAAAGAAAGCATCAAAAGAAATATACCAGTTGCGTGGGCAAAATCAGAAGGAGCCAATTCAGGTGCAGACTTTTAGGTGAGTGGTGATGCGTACTGAAATAGCGTAGCAAGAGCTCATTAGAGACATTAAAGCTCTCTGAAGCATTTAGCTTAAATTCCGTGTGAATTCTATACAGTCAGTAATTTTTACTGTGTATTTATTTAGACGTGTGAATTTCACTTGAAATACTTGTAATGCAAAGAGCCAAAGCTAAGGTAAAATTGAAGTTTTACAGTTCTAAAACATATGATATATTTTTTTAAATAAAGTGAAAACATAGTTTAAGTGATTCTTTGAATTTAGCCTAGTTACTATTAAGTTCCAATGCTGTGTTCGTTCTTCAGTGCAAGCCTGTAGGCATAAATATAGTTTAACTTAATACATATACATTACTAGTAACACTTTCTCCCTAAAAATTATTCCAAAATACTCCAGATCTCTCTCAAGAAGCCTTTTCTTTGGACTTTTTGCTTTTTCATCCGTGTTCACACATTTTCACATGTCCTCTCTTATCTTCATTTTGTTCCTCTCAGTTCATTTTTTGTACAGGTGTTGTCGGTAAACAGTGTGCACTTCACAGGAAGACTGTATTACTTCAGCACTAAACTTCTTATAATCTTTATTGGGAGAGTAAGAAGATGTTAGTGCAGCATAGATGTTGAGGACATTCAGCTGCAATGTTACATTTTACCATTTCGTTTAGTGTTTAGATTTTTAGAACTTTTTTGCAGGGAGTATCTAAATGGAATAGAAAAGCTGTCTGCTCTTCAATGCTATTTTTTTTTTGCTTAAGTTATATTGGAAAGGTTTTTCTCACAAAGGTATGGAGGAAGTAAGAGGAATGGAAGTTTTAGGGTTGTTTTTACATCATCTGTTAGTAAGAAAGGGATTTTATGCTTTGTCTACTGCAGTAGAAAAAGATAAGGGGAACTGAATAAAATGAGATGTAGAAAATGAAGCAGAAGTTATCTCCCTTGTTTAAATTCTTGCCCTTTTTGTGCATACATCCATTTCTTGCGACGCTTACATTTTAGCACGTACTGTTTGCTCAATAAAGAAGCAGAAGGATGACTCTGAATACGGTCTTTTTTCTTCGGTGGTTTTTATTTTTTCTTTTTTTCTTTTGTTGAAGGCATTATTGCAAAATGTAAAAGGGTGAGCTTTGTATTACAGAAGGGGTTTATGCAGGGCTTGTCCTTGTGAAACTTTTTTACAGCCAACTGTGACTGATGCTCAATAAGCTGTAGATTTTCAAATATAGTAGTTGTGTTCAACAGAATGTTGCCAAAAGTTTACAGTGAGGTTTAGTGTTTTCTGTAAGTTTCTTGTATTCAGATAAACCATCAGTTCAGTAAGTAACAAATACTATCCACTAACCAGAGTAAAAACTGTGTTTGTGGGGGGAAAAATCTTGTAGGCGTATATTTGATTGACCTTTATTTTTTTCCTTTTTTAATCTTGTTTTGATCACAGAGAGAAGATAGCTTTTTTTACAAGACCAAGGATTAACATACCTCCTCTGCCAGCTGATGATGTATGACATGTTGCATTGTAAACATGAAGTATTTATCGCTTTTATTTTAATGAAGTTATTAGATTTAGCCAAGTTTCTTAAAAAAAAATTGTGCAAAAGCTAATATACACGTTTTGTAAAAAATAAAAAAGTAAAAAAAGTAAAAGTAAACAAAAACATATATATAAATATATATACATATATATATTTTATAATAGCGACTGCAACAAGGCTTGGTTTTTCCTTGTTGTGAAACTGACATCTCTGAAGACAACTTATTTTATAAAAGATCGACTATCCTGTTAAGAGCGTGTACAGTTTTTATGCTGTTTTATTTGACTTAAAGGCTGGAAGACAGAAACAAAGTGAGTTCAGGCAAATTCACTGTAGTGTAATTTATTTATAGTGCCTTTTTTCCTTGAAGGAAAATACCTACTTTAAGATGTATTTTAAGACTGAAATTTTGTTCTTCAGTATTTGTCATACAGTAGAATGGAACCATTGAGCTGGTTTTGTTTCTGATACCTGAAATGAAAATACTATGTTCTAAAACTGTCACTTTTTTCAGCTTTATTATCTGTAGCTTATTATGTACATTGTATCCTTTAGCACTGTCTGTGTTATAGCAAAATATTATCACCTGCGATGTGTTTAACACTGATTAGAAGCGACGTTAAGCATTGCAGAATTCATTTGCATGTTCTTACTGTGCACTAATAGATTGTTTTCATTTCAGTTGTGTCTAAAGTATCTTTATATTCTTAACTAGATTCTCAGTTTAAACGGAGGAAGGAAAAGGGTGACAAAGTCTTTGTTTTGCTGTTTGATGAAAAGGGACTTAAAAGAGCAATGTGAGCTGGCTCAGTGGAAAGGAATATTCCAGTAATTTCTGCAGCTTTAAAGATTCTGATCTAGTTCATCTAGGAAATTACAGATGTTGTGATTTCGGAAAGCTGCTGCATTAGGGTGCTTAAGCACATGTTCATTCTGAAGGGTGTGTTTTAAGGTTACTGCGTACAAGTTCTGTTGAACAGTGACACTTTACAGGAGGTGGGTTTAAAATTCTGGAAGGCAGAGCTCACTTGATTGCTAGTTGGACTGGCTAAAATGCAGTAAGAATTAATTTTGCTTGTGACTGTGCGTTTTAATGAAAGACTGTCACCCTAAATTCCCGAGAATGCCAGTTTTGTGTCCTTGCATCCTGCAAGTATGTAAAAATACTTCTTTACTAAGCTACTATAATAGAGTTTCTCATATTTTTCTAATTATACATTACCTACAAAGAGAGGTGCCCAACACAATTCCACAAATTGCTGGAATCGCCCAGGAGGAAGATCATGCTGTCTTCTAATTAAAGTAAAGGTCAAATCGGTTCCAGATTTTTGTATGTCAGGAAATCAAAATAGCAGCCAAAAACTAAATGGACTTACAGAACCAATGAGAATACTTTCAAATACTTTGTAAGTAACTAAGTGTTCTTCGTGAGTTTCAGGAGCTTACACTCCGTTACCTTGTCAAAGATCAGATTGCTTTCACTCGTCTAAGCTGAGGCAAAAAATAGTGGGGGAAAAAGATTGAAAGCATAAATCATTAATCAATGAGGATGATTAACACAGAGATTTAATTTAAGGTAGAATTTCCTGTTAATTGATATGGCCTATAATCATTACAGGCATCAAGTGATTCGATTTGATAGCAATATATGTGAAATTAAAGCATATTTAGCATTTATCATGCTAACCATCCTGAAGTCTATTTTTGCCAGTAAGCTTCGGTGGGTGTATACTGGGTTCCTTGGGCACAACTAGACCTATTCAGAAATAAAACCCAAATCACGTAAGAAATTTTTAGTGTTTGGGTAAAAGCCTAGGGACAGCAAGCTTTTCAGTGCTCATTATTTGAGAAGACCAGTTAGTCGGAATTTCACATTTCATTTTCAGTGAAGGCCCTTAAGTATCAGTGTTTGTCAAAAGTTACCGTGGCAGTGCCACCAGAAGCACTTGCTGTATCCTAAGAACAGACAGCACCATGTTTACCTGAGGGTGGTCAGATGCTGGAAGAGGTTGCCCAGAGAGGTGGAGCTCTCTGTGGAGAGGTTGAGGACTTGACTGGACGTAGCCTGGCGCATCCTGATCACACTTGGCTTGCTTTGAGCAGGAGTCGGGGTAGGGACCTCCCTTCCACCCTAAATTGTTCTGTGACTCTATAACAAAGGTGTAGTCTCTGGTAGCCTCTCTGTCAGGTGCGTGAGGTGATGTTTTTTAAATAGTGACCGCTGTGAGGTGTCGTCGGTGTATTTTGTGGGTCTGTGATTCTGACTGCTGTAATGAGTTCTGTCTTGATGTGGTAAGGAGTTATCATATTCAGTATTCATCTCTCTTGTTTTTGTCACAGTTCTGTATGATTGTGTCATTTTTGTATTATTTGAAAGTATTTCTTCTACAAAAATAAAATAATTTGCCATAAACACAGAGTTATGTTATATATCACAGTAGAAAACTTTTTCTGAATGGTTTATATTTGCCCATTCACAATGCTCTCATAAAGAAATTTTCTGTTTTGAATAACACTGTCATTTAGGTGAACGGAATGAATTTTCAAATTAAAGAGAGGAAGCCTGTGAGATTGGAGATGCTAGAGATTACACTGAAGAGCTGGAAGGGCTGCAGAGTGTAAGGAATGTTCTCCCACGTGTGTACTGCTCCGAATAAGGTGACAGCTGTATCCGAGGCTCGTAGTTGAATATTCCTGGAATTCATGGGTAGCTCCATTTACAGCACGTTGAACTGCCTTTTTTTCTAACAGAAGTTTGTACTTCATAGATTTGTGCTAGAATGAAGTTGACTGTTAGTTCTGTAATATCTTAGTTATGACTAATTCCAAGGTGGAAGCCACTCGAAAGGATATGGGCTATATATTTTTAGGCTGAACTTTAATGCTGCTTTCAGAAATGCGATGTTAAACCTGCATAATTGCAGAAAGGCCATTTCTCAGTTTCTCTCTGCTACCCTGAGCTGCGGGAGCGCAGGCAAAATCATAGCACTGACACATGACTCCTGCCTCTGTCCAGTATTTGCAAGGCACTAGGGGTATGACAGAGTTTAGGTTATTTTTAAACGGTCCTCTAGAAATAGCCTTTTGGAATACCAACTGTCTGTCTCACTACCATCAGGATCAACAACAAAAGCTATAATGGGTATGTCAGTATGGGTTTTCTGTTATAAGAATGAAGCCTTATATATATTTCTTGCTGCACTTGCTGTAAGCACTTTGAAAGATTTAAAGGTAAGTGCTGTATAAAAAGAGCAATCTTTATTTTCTTTTTAGGAATCGAATGACCCTACGTATTTTGTTTTTGGTGGAGGTTAAACTGAAGCTTGAATTTTTAGGGACGAGGGTACTTCACAGTTTGTTTTGCATCCAGTCTCCTTTTTAACTATAGAGTTGTATATCTTTGGGAGGAGGAAAAAATCTAATTACAGAGGGGCTTGAGAAACTGCAAGTTAGCAAAAGCAAGAACAGTCTTTTCCAAAACATCATGTGAAGAGTATTTTCTTTTTCCTGAGACCACTCAGTTGACTGAGTATCACTGGAAAAAAAATAGCAAAGAATAAAGCTGATTTATTTTTTTGGCATCCATAAATGTCAATTAGGTGATCTGCTTGCACTTCAGAAAATGGCAGTATTCTTGCAGTTAAAAACGTCTTAGAAGCTGTTTCTGACTTCTTGTGATTTCTAATAATGTCTTAAGTTTGTACATACATATCTAGGTTATAGAATCCCATTTTCTAACAGGAATTAGGTATTCTGTCCCTTTTAGTTTGTTTGCAGTTAGACCATCCAACTAAAAATACACATTCAGCAGAGACTTGATGAGTTCAGCTGTCTCAATAGAAAAGAGGAAATTAGGAATTGAATGTGGTAAAATCTGTCCAGGAAAAAAATGGGAGATTTGAGACTTTTGTGCTCATTTGGTTAGTGTACAAAATCACTATTGTGCATTTAGGACATGGTGTTTGTGTCCCAGGGTGTGTCTTGTGGTACAGACGTTCCCAGGTGGAGATGTCTGTGTCTGACCAACTAAGTGCTCTTTGCCTGTTTTTCGTATTTCCCTTTTGTAAGCTGATTAAGGAAAATTGCAGATAACATTATTGAGAAAATAAATTGAGTGTTCAGTGTTTGTTTAGCTTCCTCCACAAAATTGAATTGCCCTGTTATTAATACCGATTTTAATGGGCTGAAAGAGCAGATGCTGGCAGGAAGTTAGGACTCTAACCATGTCACTGAAGTGTTGAAAAGTGATATAGTAGGCCTGGGGTATATAGTTACCGATCTAGGAGCAGTTAGGGAGCTGCCATCTGTGATGCTGTGGATGAAGGGCATAATTAAATCTCTTCTGTGACGGCATGCCGCTTGCTCTGGAAAGGTATGGGAACCTCAGGTGAAGCAAGCTAAATGTTCAAATTTCACGATAAAACCAAAATCTGTGTCTCCTGTTTGGGAAGTTCATATTGGAAATGAGTATGAGGACTCAGTCTATAGACAAGATTCAGAGGAGTTGTGTAGCCATTCTGAAAGGTTTTGTACAGCCTGCGTCAACTGGTTTGCTTTGCTGAGCTAGGCTGCCTGCTCAGCGTGTTCATGAATACTTGCTCAGACACACTGGGACAAAAAGATCTTCCTTAACCTTTGGAGTGAGTGAAAGTCAGGTGTGCGCCTTCAGTCACCCGTGGATATCTTCATGGGTGATTGTGCAAGCTCTCCCTCTACCTACCTGTTATGTCTGCTTGGTAACGCAAAGCATATGACCCCTGGATGCCCTTAAAGGTAAAACTGGTCTGTACAATATTCAAATGGGGGAAAATGAGCAGTAAGGTGGAAGTCCTAAAAATAAACACATCGCACGTGTGCAAACATGTACGTGATCTTCCCAAAAGAACACAAACAACCTCTGCCTTGCAGAACATGGTCCTGGTGGCTCATACAAAGTATCTACAGTTGGAAGCTTTGAAATTATTATGTTGTTGTAGGACTCAAATACATTGCAGAATATAATAAAATAAAAATAAAAAAAAATAAATAAAAAACCAAAACAAAACAAAAGCCCCAAACTAAACAAATTCAAAAACCAAAATCCTCCAAAAATTTTGTTCTGAGATGTAATACTCAATGAACCAGGATATGGAAGTCAGGGTAATTGTTTGAGCTTTTGGTTTGCTTTTGTTGCGTTTTTTTGGTTTTTTTTTAATAAAAAGATTTAGAAAGTTCTAGTTGTTAAGTATTTTACAGGAAAACTTAATCAGAAGCTTTGCAGAGGAAAATAGGTTGGCATATGGGAGAGGATCTTTCAAGCAGTGATAGTTGCGTTGAAGAAAAAGAATAATGCTGCAAGTGGAGTGAGGGAGGGAGGGAGGGATGGATGGATGGATGGTGGGGACAATGAGGAAGGGAAGGTAACGGGGGTGAAACCTTTGAGGTGAGCTTGCAAAGCCGGAATGTGGCACAGGAGATGGAGAGAAGTCAGTCTGGATAAGCTGGAGATGGAGCACCAAGAAAAGGAAAAATGCAAGGGATGGTGAAATTGTGGTTTGTCTCATTTCCAAGCTGCTGTGATTATGTATTTCATAGAGATGAAAGAAAGTGTGACACCTGGGCGTTGCTGCAGAGTCAACAGGAATACCTCTTAGTTTGCAGGCAGTGTACTTATTATGCTTTTTCCTCTTGAAAAATGTGCTTGTTACTGCTGTTGGGGAAAAATAAATAAATAAAAACAAATCCACAACCCCTTTTAAAAATAATTAACTCGGGTTAGGAGGGCAGAATATGCAGCACTTGTGCTGATGATGCCTGAATAGGTAGGGCAGGGTAAAGAGGCTTGCAGTTTAATCCTGCGGGATTACAGTCTGGTCTGTCTCCCGCGGGGCCCCCGCTCCTATCAGATATTCTATAGACGGAGGATGCAGTCACATGATTGTTACTGCTTCCTCCCCATGACATCACTGCTTTTGCAGCCATACCACCCAAGAAAGGATGCTATTAAAATCTTTGGGACCGGACTAAATGATGTTGCATTGCAGGTAAGCCACGTTCTTCCTCAAAAAACAGATTTGCCGCTTGCTCTCGTGGCCGCTGTCCTACGGCCCCAGCTCTGTCGGGCAGAGCGTCCGTTGGAAAATGAAGCGGTTTCCCTGAGAGCAGAGGATTTGCAGGTGCAGAGGCTGCCCGCTGGCTCCGCACTGATCTGCCGGCTGACATCCCTGGCAGAAATGCTGCCAGATGGAGCTTTAAAGCCGAAGAAGGCCCTTTTGTCCCTGTGTTTTGCTATGGCTCCTTCGGGTGTCTGCTGAGTTCTGGATTTACGTGAGCAGCCATCATCATCCAGTCGTGGGGAGAGAGAGCAGCAATGCTGTCTTGCTTGCGTTCCCTGCTGATTATTTTTTTTTTCTCCTGGATGCCTTGCACAGATAGCTGTGTCTAAGCTTATAAAGGAATGAGGATTAACTTGCTTAGGGGATATAATAGTAAATAAAATTCGGGGAAAGAGGCTTTTCCTTTACTGCTAATTTTTGCTGACGTGGTTTGAAAGTACCTAGTCCGGTAGGTTTCCTGCATAATTCGCTGTAGTGTAAGGTGGGTGGGTTTTGCTTGGTGTCCCATATATGCATGAAAAATTCTTTTCCAGGAGGGACATGTGAAATGACACGCAGATTTTTATTTTGCACACAAATTGCTAATCACCAAAAGGATGAAAAATCCCCACTAAACTGCTTTTTGGACTGTTGCTATTTATCTAGGCAAAGTCCAGAGGCTATTTTCTTTTCCTGGTGTGGGTGTTTAGTTATGCACTCTATACAAATATATGAAGACATATATATGTGGAGGAAAAACTGATGACTCTTCTGTGCTGGTTTTTTTTTTCCTTTTTTTCTGTATTACTTTTAAAATATAATTTAGCATTAAAATATTTTTAAAAAAATACTCTAATACAAATGTTAGAATGTAAGAAGGTAAATTAATTTTTGAGCTTTATACTAGTCAGAAAAAAAAATATACTTTTTTTTTTTTTAAATTCTGACAAATAATTCTGTGCCTTTACCAGAGAATGGAGGATGACTCAGCCGCAGCTTCATCAAGCAGGGAGTCAGGTGACTTTTCACTCCTACTCTGCAGGAAGTTTTCTTATTCTTGAAAATCCCATTCTTTGTTCCAATATATTTTTCCCACTACTGGAAAAATCTAAAAATTGGGCAGGCCTAGGGTCTTTGTGTGCTCACCCGTACACTCATGGGGGAGATTTTGGATCTTCTGCGTTGAAGTGGATTTTGTGTCCTTGTTGAAAGATGAATTCTGGTTTCTAGTGGTGGGGTGTGCAGAAGTGTCAGGAACAGATTAAAAGGGGGGGGTGAAGTATATAATGAAGAGCTGAAACGAAGTAATAAAGAAAAGCAGTCATTTAAAACCAAAAATAAAAATCAATTTCATGTGTTTATCACTTCTTTTTTTTTTTTTATTTTTTTATTTTTTTCCCCAAGACTGAGCCTCAAAAGTGATAGAATTACAAGCCTGTCACTGTATGAGGTGGCTGTGAGGGCCACGTCCTGACCATGCCCATGCTGGGTTTATTCTCCTGACTCGTTTGGAAGTCAAGGCCTGTGTCAGCTTATTCCAGGGGGTGAGTTAAGCCAGGCTCTTCCTCACCACGTGTCCTGAAGCTTGGCTCTTTGGCCACATGAAGCACAGAGCAGGGGCTGCCACCCACAGGTTATGCAGGTGTAATGGGTCTCCCCCCATGATGCAGGATCGTATTTGAGTTGCCCCATGGGAATGATGTGCAGGGTGGTGAGTCTCCTGATTTGAGTTGTGCAGTGGAAGACAAGGTGTCAGCCTTAAATGCTTGCTGGGGGGCACCTCAGAAATTTAAGTCCTTTAATGGTTATTTAGTATAAAAGGGTGCTTTCCATTTAGTGAAAAGGAATCGGGCTGTAGAGGAAGAGTCTAATTCTTGTGTATGTGCAAACATGCATACCATGCGTCAGGGTTTTCTCCGATTTCTCCATCTCTAGTCCAGCAGAACCAAAAAAATCACACACGATCATTAACGCCAAAAGAGAAACTCTGGCAGGGTTACGGTAGGCTGCTCTTTCTAAACCACTTCTAACATGTTGCTCTCAAACATCACCCCAAGGAAAAGGTTTCCTCGACTTGCAGGTGGGGGAGCTTCCTCTCAGTGGTACGAAGTAATCCCTCTATAACTGTGCAGCCCGTCGGTGTCAAATGCGGCAGTAAAAACCAGTGCCCTGACAACAGAAAAACATCACCCTCCATCTGCGTGAAAATGACTCACTGCCTCTGCTCAGATCATGAGGGTTGACATGGTAGAACAGATTAATGGCTTCTCTGCTGCAGGTTTATCAGCTTTATTTCAAGCTGAAGGCTTAAAAAGGTGGGATGGCTTTTTTTGTGAGCAGTGTGTTGAACACCACTAAACGCCCCATTTAAGTGGAGAGCTTTTTAGGAGTAACTGTATACCAGGCCAATTCCCTTCTGACCATGCAGCTCTTTTCTCTCTGAATGTATTTGCTGTTTTTGCAGTCCAAGAACCATTTTCCCCCATCC
Source organism: Pedionomus torquatus (assembly GCA_013398155.1). Classification (NCBI taxonomy): domain Eukaryota; kingdom Metazoa; phylum Chordata; class Aves; order Charadriiformes; family Pedionomidae; genus Pedionomus; species Pedionomus torquatus. The sequence continues at coordinate 247,093 of VZRU01005516.1, read as the reverse complement.
CTACCACCTTAATCCTATCATTTTCTGAGTGAGGGCACAAAGAGCTGCACTGGAAACCCAAATCTGATGCTACAAATCTCAGTTGTGTGTGTCATGGAGAGGAAAACCATACGGTACCCCTGACCCTTCAGCCCTGGCTTTGAGCTCTGGGACAGTAAAACAGCTGCTCCAGGAGGAAAATTCCATCTCTTTTTTTTTGGTAAGGGACTAGAGGGAAATTGAGATTAGAAATTATACGCACTGCTACACTGGTAGCCTGATTTCCCGTCTGTCCTGTCTTTCTGAAGTTACCCCAGATGCTGAAGGGTTTCTGAATTGTATCTAATCAAATATTGTTTCTTGCAAGAAGCAAGCATGTTGATGCAGGTCCATGGGACTCATCTGCCTGAACTGATCGGCTGGTAGCAGAGGGGCATCCTTTAACAGAGGTGTTTCAACACAGTTTGAAAAATGCAGATGGATGTTCCAGAGCTGGCAATGCTTCCCTCCTGCTTCTTCCACATCCCCGACATTTACTCTAACTAAATTTATTGGAGGGACCTTTAAGAGTCACTGGAAACAGAGATGTGAGTTCAGCATTTTTTTTATACCAAGCCAATTTTGAGTTACGTGAGTGCAAAAAATTCCACTTGGATCTTGCAGGGAAAGGGCTGGGATTTTTTTCCCCCTTCTCTTTCTGACATAACTCAGCAGCTGAACTAATTTTGCTCAGACTTTCCAAGAAAATTTGAGTAGAGATGAGACACGTGATATTTCATACCTAAAGGAATTGGTTTCTGAAGGGAGAGTCATCCTGGGAAGGAGTGGAGAGTGGGATGTTGGGCCAGGATGCTCTCCCTTGGCGGGTTCACCCCTAGAGGGAGAGAAGTGGTGGCGATTCAGGACTGCCCAGGAGCAGAAAAGGTGAAGAGGGAGTCAGGCTGTTGCTGAAGGGTCACGAAACCCTGACAGTTGCTTATCAGCTCCTGGGGTGTGCTCACGTGCCCCATGTCTCCCAGTGCCCCCCATTGCCTGTGCTCCCAGCCAGCCGTATTTTCTCCCCTGGTGTTATCTCACCCCAAGAGCACGTGTGGTGGTTAAGGAGGGGCAGTCCAAGACTGTGGTTTGGTCTGGAGGAGACTTTTGTGCCTCAATTTTCCGCCATTTATCCCAGATGTTCCCTCCTTCTCTCCCAGGCCCTCTCCCCTGTGATCTGGTGCCCTGTGTTTTTTGAGCTCTGCTGTGGCTTCATCATTTTTTCCACAGAGTTTACTCAGGGTAAAGCTGCACATCAAAGATGTGACTGTATTTAGCTTGCCCGCACTATCGTAGCAGGAAACTCCTTAATATGTGATGGTGGGGCCATAGAGTAAAACGCTGTGATATTTTACAGTAAGGTTTTTACAGTAAGTGCAGCCTGCACTTGTGTGGTGGGAGACTGCAGTACTATTTACTCATGTACAAGGGCTGCACAATTAGTCCTTCAATTGGAGCAAAAGCATTTGCCTATTTTTAATATCCCACCTTCCCTCTGTATTTTCCCAATTTAACAATTCTATGCATATTATGTTTCCAAAAAAGGCCTCTAGCTGGGTTCAGCATTTTCTTATTTTTCCAGGAGTCTGAACTGTACTCTGATCCAAGGCTGTTTTAACTTTTTTTGAACACCATTGTTGAGGCAGAAGGTCAATATATCAATTGGCTTGTTCAGTCTGAGGCGTCTACGGTAAATAGTCTTAAATTGCCCATGGATATTTTTCAATCTGCAGAAAACTGCCTGTTTAACTCACCAGTGATTCAGCCTGCTTGCTTTTGCTGAAGATACCTTCCTTGTGAAATTGTCACCCAGTAGCACCTTGCTTCTTGTTTAGGAGAAAGTTTCACAACCATTTACCTGTATTCTGTAGAGTGTGATGTCACATTGCTGTTTCTAGGTTGTCTTCTCCTTCATGGCAAGGGGTAGAAGAGGAATTACATTCCTCAACTCGGACTTCTTGGCTCCAGGATAAATAGACCCCTCTGGCCCCTCCCCAAAAGCTGTGTGCGCCTAATCATCTCTCTGTACTTTTCATTTATCTCTCTCAAGTGACCTCATTTATAATCTTGCTTGATGACTTCCTGAGATATCAGGCCCATTTTCTCCCACCAGGTGACACTGAGGAACCGTGGTGTAACTGTGCTCAGCTCTGCAAACTTTCTCCCTTAGCCTTATCCTTTATGGTTCTTTTTGAGCACCACCTTCCTCAGCTCACTCAGCAGCTGGCACTGACCTCCTTATTACCTGGATCTGAGGCCTAGGCGAAGAGTGCTCTGCATCCATCTCTGTGACTGGGTCTAAATTCCTTGGGATGAGTGGATGGATGGATGGATGGATAGATAATGGCAGAGCACCCAGCTCTCAAGTCAAGGTACCTTTGCCCAACAAATGCTGTTAAGCAGTTAATGGCCATGAGGCTGGGGGACCACACTAGACTCTTACCAGAACACGGTAGTTGGAACAGTCAATACAAGTATTAAGTGTGTAGAGAGTGGCAAGTCATCTGTCAGCACAAAGGGGTCTTGTGATGATTACCAGTTAGTAAACCACTAAGACTGAATTGTTCATTACTGGGTTCTATGGAATGTAAGTTCCAGGGGTTTTCACAGCCCCCCCACCCCGTTCCTGAGTTTGTGCAGTGCATGCTGTCACAGTGCATGTTAGTGCACAGCTAACCTGACCAACCATTCAGATCAGTAGTGTGCTCAACTCCGACGGAGTCATGATTAAAATGTCCACCAACCATTTCAAAAGTATTGTGTCTGGAGTAGGATCTCCAGTTTTTTGTTGTGTGTATGGTACAGAGCATACAAAAGCCCTGAGATGCACTGTATTTTGCTTTTGGGTGTTGGTTAATTCATGCCACGTTGGGAAGAGATGGGACAGATGACAGTTTGGATACACTGGAAAAGTCACTCCAAACAAATGTAAATTGAGGAACTTGCAACAGGTCTTTAGGCTTTCTTCCCCCAAGACTCTTTCCAGGTTCATTTCTGCCTTGGCTATAGCCAAGGAGTCATTGAAGAGAGGTATGTTTTGTCTCCTGCACACTGTTATGTTTCACATAGCAACACCCCACTACTCTCTTCAAGGAAAACAGCATAAAGATGAAAGTGTGTAGGTGAGCGTTCATCTGCTAGAAACATTTGAAATGCTGAAGTAATTCAGTAACTGTGATCTGTTGAAAGTAACTTGAAACTTGTTGGAATTGCATTAAAAAACGTACTGCCTGCCTCAGCTCAATGTGTCCAATTAAAACAGAAAACAGGATGAGAAGAACGTAGCATGGAACTAGCATGTCTAGTAGCAATAGGCCAGGGCCAAAACTTTTCCTTTGATGACTGCTCAGCTCGTTGTTTCCCATCAGTATACTTTTCAGCTGCTTTGAACCGTGGGATGTTTTGGCCTGTGCTTGCCGTGTCAAATACATCTCAGAGCCGATCAGTCAGTCAACATAATGCCTAGAATGTCAGTTCACCAACACAGCTCTTCTAGCTGTGGCTTTTACATTTGCACATCCTGTAACAGTGCTAGGAAGCTGAGAAGTTGTCAGTGTTTCCATTGTAAATGTAATTTATCACTCTCCTATAAAACTTAGCTCCAAGCTGCAGTGTATCATACAGCTGGTCCGAATCACATGATGAGTTTACTCACTGTGAGACCTGCGTAAAAACTTGGCCTTAAATATAATAATATCTCCTCTTGGTTCTTTAAAAAAATAACAAAAAAATGAGTAAATGTAACAGAAGAGACCTGCAATCCACAGGATACCTGCTGTGCTTGTTAGCTTGTTCCAGCCCATCGGGCAGCTCATCTGTGTGTTAACACTTGGGTTTCTGTAGGTTGTTCATACTGATCTCCTCTTTGCTTTCTTGACATAGGAGGCTTCAGTGATTACTTAAGAATTATCCAACTTCCTGCAGACCTCCCAGGCTAGTCTTAGGACTTGTGCTTTTGATCCTTGGCATTTGCTGTTCTCACGCAGCACCTGCAACGTTTGTATGGCAATGCCTCTTTGTTTCTGGCTTCAGAATACTGTACAGCAAGCATGGCTAGCTGGGAGATCAGGGACTGCACATCAGGTAGACCTTGTCCAAGATTTTTTGAAGATATCTACGGTTACATGGCAGCCAGGAGAGCCTCTGTCAAGAGGCCCAATTGCCAGTCTAGCACTGTGACCCATCTCAACTTGGGAATTGATCTTTGCCAGGATCTTGCTCAATCTAATCTACAGGACCACAGTAGCCTGACATGAGTCTAAATTTGAGGAAATCTGCTAGCCAGAACCTTCTCAGTTCAGGAGATGCGTAGTTCAGTCAGACTTCGTTGTTTCCTCACTCAATTTTTAGCAAGAACCTGTTTACAATTATTAAAGCAGAGTGTTGACAAAGATGTTCAGTTGTAGATATACTAAACTAGTCGGTAAAAATGAAGGCTTACTGTGAAGAGCTGAAGAAGGCTCTCAACTGAATTGAAGGAAATAAAATGGCAGATATAATTCAAACTCAATAAAAGCAAAGTAGTAGAGAAAATGACTGTAGGAGACCACAGAATGATGGACTCTAAACCTCTGCTGCCTCTCATGGTGGATAGCCTGGAGTCATCGCAGCTCAGTGAAAACGTTGGATGCTTGCCTTAAGAAAATCTGGTGGAACACCAGGAATTATTAGGAAAAGAATAGGGCACTAACCAGGAAACATTTGCCCTAACACAAATTACATTGAATCAGCATCTGGTAAAGTAGTGGAAGGGACAGCAAGGACATCCAAGACATAGGATAAAGCAGGTACAAAATACATGTGCCAGTTGCCCAGCAAGATTAAACACCTTTAACTGTACATAAATTCTCTCAGAGTACCCTAATCCTTTTGATGCCTAGGTGTTAGGAGTTGGCTATGAGTTGCATTTGATATTTACTCTGCATATAATGGTACTGCAATGTTTTCTTTCGAACTGGTACTGTCAGACTCATTTGGTGAGATATGGATGTCTACCTCTGACATCTCTTTGTAAACAGAAATTGGCACATCTGGGAAACAATCTGTCTCATTTTAATGTAAATATCTAAAATGCATGAGATAAATTACATCTGAATAGTGTTTACTTCCCCCCATCAGCTATAAAAGGAATCTAGATATTAGTGTCTGGAGACTAGTGCAAATTTCTCATGCTAGATGAGACAGCTCCCTGCACAAATGCTCATACTTTTGCCATCATCAGAGTGGATTGCTGCAGTACACCTAGCTATAATTCATGTTTGGATAAGATTAACTTGTTCTTAACACCTACATGTGTTAAATTAAAGTGTCTGTAGCTGAGTTATTTATGTAGGGCTCCAGTTCTGCTGGCAGAACTAGAAGTATCTCTGCAACCATCTCTAAGAGGGCAAGTTAGCTCATCCTGAAATAAATTTTGGAGATTATTTCAGATGATGAAATAAGGTGGGATAAACAAATTCCAAATAAAGATAAAGAAAGTAATACTTATGGTGCTTAATCTAGGACATAAAATGGGAAGTCTGCAGTACTCAGTTCAAAAGTGCTGTAGCCAGGTTCTATTTAATAAAACTGAGTTTTGCATAATCTAGTATCACATCTCTGCTTGCAAAAGCATAGGACCTGAAGTGAACTTTAAGGCTGATAATCATCCATCTAGCTGCAATTTCCAGGTATTGGTACGCTATCTAGAGTTCAAAATTTGTTTGTTTTCTAAGTCTTGCATGGCCCTGTGGTCTCTAGCACATTTTTCTCTCCCTGGACGTGTTGTGTAGCACGTATTTTTGGGGTAGATTCAGGCTGAGAGCGTAATTATTCTACATACTTGTGGTCTGGCTTGGTATTATCCATCACAATACTGTCATGTGCTGGGCATTGACAACATTTTTTAAAAGCTATTTTTTTTATGTGCTATAGCTAGCATGCTGGGTAGTTTTCTTGTAGTATTAAGGAAAACTTGCCAACACTTTCAGCATAAGAGTTCCCAGAAGTTTCTTTAGATCACAGAATGACAGAAATGATTAGCTTGGAAAGGACCTTAAAGACCATCTAGTTCCAACCCCACTGCCATGATCCGGGACACCTCCCACTAGACCAGGTTGCTCAAAGCGCCATCCAGCCTGGCCTTAAACACTTCCAGGGATGGGGCATCCACAGCTTCTCTGGGGAACCTGTTCCTCAGGTTGTGAGGAACTCTCACAGTAAAGAATTTCTTCCTAATGTCTAATCTACACCTCCCCTCTTTTAGTTTAAAACCGTGACTTCTCATCCAATTACTACTTTCCCTGATAAAGAGCCCCTCCCCATCTCTCCCTCAGGCTCTCTTTGAGTACTGGAAGGCTGCTGCTATATCTTGAGCCTTCTCTTCTCCAGGCTTAACAACCCCAGCTCTCTCAGCCTGTTTTCATAGTAGAGGTGCTCCAGTCCTCTGATCATTTTCATGACCCTCCTCTACTTGGTCCAAGAGATCCACGTCCTTCTTGTGCTGAGGACTTCAAAGCTGGATGCAGAACTCCAGGTGGGGTCTGACAAGAGCAGAGTAGAGGAGAGAAGAGCACCTCCCTTCGCCTGTTGACCATGCTTCTTTTGATGCAGCCCAGGATGTGGTTGGCATTCCCTGCTGCCAGTGCACATTCCTGACCTTCCTGACATTCCTGACCCATGTTGGGTTTCTCATCCATGAGCACTCCCAAGTCTTTCACCTCAGGGCTGCTCTCCAGCCATTTTCTGCCCAGCCTGTATTTGTGCCTGGGATTGCTGTGTCCCAGGTACAGGACCTTGCACTTGGCTTGGTTGAACTTCATGCCATTTGCACTAGCCCACCTCTCAAGCCTGTCCAGGTCCCTCTGCATGGCATCCCTTCCCTCCAGTGTGTCATTGGCAAACTTGCTAAGCTTGCACTAAATCCAATGGTCTGTGTTGCCAAAAAAGATGTTAAAAAGCACTGGTTCCAGTATCAGTGCTTGAGAAATACCACTCATCACTGCTCACCAGTTGGATACGAAGGCTCTGACTGCAACTCATTGCAGCAGGGGGGTTGCCTCGTGCAGGCAAGCAGTTGACGCTGCATGTTCTTTACAACTCCTTCTTTGCTGTATGGGGAGAGTAGGTTGGAGTAAATGATCTGCAGAATATCACAATTACAAAATACTAGAATGGTCCAATCTTTTCACCTCATTTCAGCTTCCCATTCTAGTCCTCACTTGTGGCCTACAAGACACTAAATTCAAGGTCCACTTGCAATTTCAGCTCTCTGGTGTCAGCCACAGCATCTGTCTTCAGACTGTCATTCCCCTTAGGAAATGTAGGATTGTGCTCTCATCTGTTTGGCTAAGTGTTCCTGTCCTCAATTGTCACTCCCCTTAACTGCTGCTTTTTAAATCATCTCAATACTGTGGCAGCTAATTTGTGCTCAGCAGTGCTGCGTGGGACACCGGCTCTGCATTCGGTTTCCTTCCCCAGGCTGTGACTCCCTTACTTGATTCTCTTTCAGACAAACATGGAGTTTGCTTGATTTCTGCACTTACAAGTGCTTCTGTAGAATTATATTCATGACCTGCTGGTTCCCTCTAAGGTAACGCTTTTCTCAGGTGCTTGTGCTGAGTATATTGTCTGTGTCATCCAAAAAGTCCTACTGGTGGAGTGCAAAGAGTGGACACTGACAAAGCTGAATATTCATACTTGCTACCTCCCTAAAGACACCACCAGGGGAAAAAAAAAATTAAATGGAGAGGATGCAAGTAAAACAGTTGAAAATGGAGGAATGGAGAGAGGGAGGCAAAAAAAGGCAGCTAATAAAGGGGGCTGAGCAGGGCAGCAGGGTGTATGGAC